>MNPL01011771.1:0-13991 GCA_002081605.1 Tropilaelaps mercedesae
TATATATATATATATATATATATATATATCTTTGATGCGAAATCAAGCGTAAGAAATCTCCTACAGCGTGCTCGTCCAAAGACTACGACTGATTATGCTGGCATGATGAGTTCTACATCCATTCATGTCAGCAAGGCCTCCTGGGTTTTTATGTTGAAGGAAGCGCGTTGGACATAATGTACAACTTGTATTTCTTACTGCTTTGTTCAATCCAATTATTATACATTTAATCGTCGAGCATCTTCGGTCTATAGTGAACTGTAGCGTGTTTTCGGCGGTAAGGCAAGCTCAGGTAAAGACGACCAGCGTCGATAAAGATGAGCGACATCATTTAGACTCAATGCTTGCACTAGCGAGAACAGTTTCCACCCATGGGCGAAATTTGGCCATATTTACATAGACACCTGGAACGCCAGGAGTTCCACACCCGATGCCCCACGATACAAGGCCGACGACCTTCCATACACCCTGATGTTCGCAAACCATTGGACTTCCACCGTCTCCCTGGAACCGATTAAGAAAACAAGTGTACAAAAGTATAGCTTAAACTGCATACCAGTATGAATAATGACGTTAAGTTTTAATGCCGCTGTGAACGCACAATGTATTCTCCAAACTTTGTCATAATTCTCAGATTTAGCAATTGGAAAATTTTAAACCTTCCTGTGTGCTCGTTCTAGGCAACACTTATTCCCATGCTCTGCTTTTGGGGTGTAATGAATGTAGCTTTCAATACTGGATTTGGTCTCTACGGACAGTTTAATAATACTTACGGTGCAAGCGTCTTTTCCTGGTTCTCCTCCCGCACAGACAAAGCTGGTGTGCAGCTTGAACTGCGGCCCGAGACGCGTTCTGCGCAGGCGGTCTTGACAATCGAGCGGATCAAGAAGTGGAACGTCGACCTTGCGCAGGACATGTTGATAGGTGCCCTGTGGACCGAATGCGTCTTTTCCCCAGCCTGTCACCCAGCAACGATGGCCGATAAAGTTGTCAGCCAATTCTGGCATACAGGCCGCCGCGATATGCGGGGCATTAAGGTCTACAGGGCCATCCAAGCGGAGCAAGGCCACATCGTTGTTCAGGTTCCCAGGGAAGAACTCAGGGTGAATGACAACGTCCGTCACCATCTTCTCTACGTGAGCATAAAACTCGTCCTCACGGTGCACGTCCCATTCACCCAAGCGCACTTTCAATTCCTGAGGTCGAAGGTTCTTAAGGCAGTGAGCTGCTGTGGCGATCCACTGACTGGCAATCAAGACACCGCCGCACACGTAGAGAGACTCTTGTGGACCGAGACGTTTCATGATGCCTACATGCCAGGGAAACTCGGCAAAATCTGTACCTGATTCAGGATAGTTGAGGTTGGCCACTCGCCCGCGAACTCCGTAGGAGTTCCTGGCCCCACAGGTGGGATAGGGGTGCTTTGGTGCCAGCGCTCCGATGGTCGGGTACACTCCAGAGAAGTCCGATCCGCTGGGTGGGACGAATGCCTGCGGGAAGTCTTGTTTCCCAAAGCCCGGCTTGTTGTCGAAGTCCGTGAACGAATTGATCGGCCTGCGGTCAGAAATGAACGCCGTCGCTTTGACGGGAAACAATCCAGTGGGAAGATCGGTGCGATCGTAGGTCGAGGGAATCTTGCAGCACGTCTTGAGAACCCCGCAGTGTCCAAAGTTAACGCCCAGCATTCGCTGCATAATTTCGGTCGCGTAAGCGGGGGTCTCTTCACGGCGCACCTCAACGCCCTTTGTAGAGTTGGCTTCATCGTCTTTTATTTCGCCGATGAACCTTTCCTATCGAATAAAACAAGCGCGTGGATATGATCAAATGGGCCTCTGTAACTGCTTTTTGCCGCATATGACATTAGCAGCTATTATAAACATCAAACAACGTATTACAAATATGACGTCACGGGTCTAAATGGTGCAAAGGGATATTATAGCAACCCTATCAACTTTTCCATAGCTGAACTTTTATTGGTCGAATTGAATGGCTAGTGAACTTTCATAATTTGGGTGAACTCGTTCAATAGAGAAATTATAACTGTTGCCTTTGAAAGGTCCCAAATACTTTTTAATTATCAATTTTGTCATGACAAGTACACACACTTTTCCATGCAAACGCGGCCATAATGCTTTTCTAACCTGATCCCCATTTACGTGAAATTACTGATGTGACTACCTATATACCTTTTACCTCATACCTTTTACATCTTTTTTATTGAATTAATGCACGAATTTATGCAGCTCTGTTAGCATGTTGCGGTTCGACAAGTTGACAGCGCAATACCGATAGCAGTCGCTCCTGGTCAGTGACGCTTCGCGACCGTTTCTTCTTCTATGTCTATCCGTTTCTCCTGTTTTATTTTTCCCTTTCTTAGTTGCTACTTCTTCACCGCTTCTATGTCGATGGAATCGGAAGTTCTTTCGGCACTGGTTGCCAAAGATTGCGGCCAATGTCGGCTTCCCCTCTACTAACGGTAGCCAATATTACTACAACTAGTGAATGAACGCGTTTTGCCCACTATGGAGACAGTGTTTGCGAACAGTGCGGTCCATGAGGTCTGCCTAGAAGAAGAAATGGCATCGGTGTGACGTTGCTAAAACTCCCCCACTCTCCATCTTCCCTACTCCCTGGTCATTCTTCCTGGGTATTTCGTTTAGTAACGGTGCCAGCGCATCGGTCAGCGCGCAGGAAGATTACGGTAATGAAGCATCGGGCAACGGGAGCAACGTGGGTACCAATCTAGCGGTCTCCTGATGCCCCAATGGGTAATTGCCAATGGTAGCCGAGTGTTAGTATCGCCGGTTGCTGTTATCAGCAAGAAAAAGCTTAGGGCCGGTTTAGTCACGACGGCTGTTTAGACTGTGTAGTGACAACACTATACTGCCACCCCACTGCTCAGTATGGCGCGGCAGTAGACGCCGTAAATAAATGCAGGTCTCCGGAGCGCCTGCGTGAACATTTAAAATTTTAATTCGTAATCGTTCAGCTCGCTAGACGTCAACTGATACTCGAGTCATCTGATTTCAGCTGCAATATGATAAATGATGGCTGCCCAAAATGTTCTCCATTTACAACCTTCTCCCAGATGCATATGTGCTTCTCGTTTGTCCAGGACTTCTACTAGGTGCGTAAGTCTCACAAGTAATGAAGCTTTAGCAGCAGTTGATAGGTGCGCAATCTAGGTTTGTGAGCGTCGCTGTCTCAAGCTATTAAGCTTGCTGACTGCTCTTTGGTGACCGACACCAGTGGAGCTCTAAAATATGGTGAAAGGCGTGGGCTACCGAAGGAACGCCCAATTCAGCTATACGTATAAAGATTGCATCTGCTACTTACGTTAAGCGTAGGAAGTTCCCTTTTTGGTCGATATTTTTCGTTGTTTTCCTTGGCTGTCTGCTTGCCGGCGCTTGATTCCTTATTGGCTTTCACGTTCGCACTTCTTCCCTCTAACGCTAGTTCCTCGTTATCGTCGTTTGAGCGTTCGTCGATGTCAAGGAACGATTGGTCGTGATGGGATACACTGTCTAATCGACGGGGCGGGGGTGGTGCCGATCCCACGAATCCGAGGTCAGGCGGGTACGACCCGGCATTCACGGACCCAGACAAGTCTGATCCACTTGCTTGCGTTGACCTCACGAGATATCCGTCTCTACTACACTGATAGTGAGGCACACAGACGCACTCGTCCTGTGTGGCTGGCGGAATCGGGCCTAGGGACGGAGGGAAGCCACCTGAGGGGGCATAGGGCCTATTTATAATGCGCTCATCATAAATCGGCTTTTCCACAGGACGGTAGACTCCATCAATAGCATTCACCCCATCGAGTGTTTTCTTCACCACCTGTTGGGATGATATAACGGGCTGGGACAGGTAGGCGTCGTCCTTACGAAGGCTCTGTAAACACAATAGATATTTGAAATTATTAATGTGTCGTGATTAGTTACATGTAAAAATCTAAACTTGCTACTGCAATAAATATATCACATCACAGAGGATTTCAGGTGTACAATGAGTAGGCGCTTCATGTGCTTCTTTTCCGATTTTTTTCAATGTGAATAGGTGAAATATATACATGAGTTAGTGCTTCATACGTAATCGGCAATGTTCGTAACCGCTTGCACTGAGAAGGTTTTACCCGAGCAAAAAAATGTTCTTAGAATAGGCTGCAATACTGCCCAGTACTTTTTGCTAGCAATGAACGTTCCCGGCTAAACATCGCGTGAGCGCTAATACTACATCCCGATCTTTGATCATGATGGATACGCTATCTGCGAAGACGTGTTTTGAAGATTGACGATATCCTCCCTAGTAGCCCTTAAGTAGGTGAAACACGTGTAACAACTGTTTCTATCTTTGAAAAGCTTTCCATAACATTTTTCGTAGCATCATGAGGAATACATGTCCACAGTTTGCAAGCACACCGTCAAGCCAAAGACAATTTAAGCTCGTTCGAAGTAAGTGATGAAAAAATGAATGCTATTTGAGTGATATATAATCGGAGCCCTGTGGTTCCTGAAGAAAACTTTTAAAAAAAATTGCTAATCGCTCCGTATGAAAGATTTTATTGAGATAAATATTCGTGTGGATCAACTATAATTCTGCACGAGATAGCAAATCTAGGAAAGATTTGTCACTGAACGGTAATTTCTCTTTTGGAGGGGACGACAGTGATGATAGCGCGACGATGAAATGGTCGCGCGGCGCGAGGGCGCACCGAATTTAACATCTGACAGTACAAAAGCAAATCCGTAATGTTTGTTTTTTTCCAACAGTTGACAAGAGATAGATTTTCCTTAAAGGAGTAACAAGGAGAACCTAAATTCCAAAAACAAGTGTAAGAAGATCCCAAGTAAAGAATCACATTTATACACAAAAAAAAATGCAGGCGCCATGATAAATCTATTCATTCTGAGATATATATAAATTATCAGCTCTCCAGCATCTTTTTCAGTATTCTTGACAGTGCCCGTACTTCTGTCTATTCAGAGAGAAAATTATCTTGTTTTATATAATAGGATGCATATTACTTGAATAGGAGCGCCATATACACTTCAATAGTTTTTTGCTCTTACCTCTACCTGTTGGAATCCGGTGGGATGCGATACACTCCCTAATGCCGGGATATGAGCGTAAGCATCGGGGTCGTTGACGATTCGGGATTCTGGCGCAACCCCCACATCGTTATTCACGATACGGCCTTGTCGCTGTCGGTTTTCTAGCGAAGATGATGTGTTGTTGTTGCCGTTACCATTGTTGTTGTTAGCGTTCTGCGGTGTAAGCAACATTCTGAGTAAATTCGGGTGCCTCACGTTTAGTGAATCGTTGAATACACTAAACATAATAATAATATTAGTGATAAGTAATAGCAATTTTATAAATAACCAACTATTAATTATTATTTTACTAAATTTTGCCATGGTAAAACCTACCAGAGTTTTGGCCTTAGTTGAGCGAACAAGGGTGACAAAAAGATTTTAGCCCACTACGATATTATTCACTTACTTTTTGGCGATATCTAGAGATTAGATCAGCGCGGGCTCTAGCAGCCCGTCCAATAATGATCTTCGCGCCGGATTGTGTTTCATACACAGAGGTGTCGTTCGCGTCCTTGACCGCCATTGCATAGCGGACTTCACGAGGACTGCCAGTGCTTACTTCAACAGCGCTACCAACTGCAAGAACAAATGTCGCTTTCATAGTTTTTTTGCATTTAAACAAAAGCAATATTTCTTCGATGGCAAATCCCATGAAGCGGAAATGAATCAAATAGTCGGATGTGCGCCCAAAGATTTCCTTGTATTGACCATTAGACTGATTGCGATTTCGTCTTTTATTGCGCCATGAACCCTTTAAAGCGAGTGAAAACTTTTTGGAATTTTTTAGATAAAGTTAAAAGACCGTTTGCGTCTGAACATTCACTACACTGTTTTGCCTTCTCAATACTGACTTCTATGTCAATAAAATTTTCGTATTTGTGTTTGAAAATAAATAAAACTTTCTCACTAGCCTTTAGGATTGTTTACTAATGCTAAGCGGCTGCTAAGTGCGAACCAACGCAATTCTCTTTAGCTATGACGTTTGTGCTAAGTTGTGTCGTCATGACGTTTCTTCGATTCTCACTGATTCAACTGCAATTTGCGAGAGTTTTCTTGGCGAAGAAAGGCGGAACTCTTCAGTATGCAAGAGCAGGTGTTGTCGATAGTTATGCCCGTCGTTGCCTCTTGGGCGTTCATTTTGTTGTGTTTAGTCATCGACGGATAACCGCTTTCGGCCCGAACGGGCTTGTAGGCAGCCAGGCGGTCATCGGAACAGACCTTCGGTCAACTGAAGACTAACTAAAGAATATAGGAATCAGTCTTAGCCTACCACCATCCCCCGCCACCACTTCTTACCCCCGACAGCCACGAACCCTAGCGCATTTGTGCTCATTTAGTTAGCCACCAGACCTTTGGTGGCAATGTTGTCCAACACCCTGTATAAAAGCCAGAGCCCCAACAAGAATTCCCTGCCATAAGGGCTACGTCCTCCATATGTGTACTACGGGCTATGAGCTCAAACTGCACCATAAAGCAGACTAACCACCAACAAACGTTGACAATGCAGATGCCAACCTCCGCTTTGCTTCCTGCGCTTATCGTTGACAAACGCGGCAGAACCCACAAATAGTAGCCGGCGTCAGCATAGCCTACTAGGGGCCAAACTGCTGCGTGGTTCCGACTTGCATATATTGTCACAAAGGGAAACCACCATCAGAAGTGAATGAATATGGCAATGGCGTAGGATCGGTTGAGTTCTGGCCTTCCATGTGTAAAGTAACAAGACGCACTTTAAGTGCTCATTCAGGGCGAAATGTTTTTATGCGCTGATGGATTTAGACATTGCAACTGCTGCTGTAAGCGTTAATAAAAGTGATTTAGCCGGAAATGCAAACGTCTTGACCTTCCTTTAACGACACGGGATATCCGCTTGAATGTATTAATATTATGTCAGACCTATTGTCGAATGTGCCGAAAACGAGTCCTTCTAGCCATAAGGCTTACTCTTAGTTGCGACAGCATTGGTATATGCAGCAATGAATTTATTTGTCCAGAATAGTGGTAACAGAAGGGGAAATACTCTTAGGTTCATGGAACATTTCGTATGATTATAAGAGACGCACCAATACGTCTTATTAAAATTCAATTTGCTTATAGATTCCATCAGGGACAAGAATCACTGTTTATTATTCGAATGCTCTTTGATGTTGTATCTAAATGAATCCATGAAACCGCCACAAAAAGTTGGCACCATTCTTTTCTAAAATTAGTTCTTTGTGGACTGCAGATCCACAATTAATTGGATGCATGTGGCTAAAGCTTTACCACTCAAGTGCATCCGCGAGGCTCATATTGAGCACAGCTTGATTTTGCCCTATAAGCACACAAATATTTCTACAAAGATCTCTGTTTTCTTGCGGTTCCACCACTTTTTAGGATCACAGGTTCATCACGCCGCATCAGAGCAAGAGGGCACTGAGGTGGCATAGTTCTGAAGTTGACTGAATAATACAGCTCAAATTGTCCTGCTGGCGTTATGTTTGAGTTAAAAGCCTGATATTCAAATCGCCATTTAGATGCTTTTTCCTTTTTTAAAAGATGTCCAGTTGTCGATTTTTCCTTCGCTAACTTAGATGCGTAAGGTAAGGGTTAACAAAATTAGTAAATACTATATGGGAGTTCTTCAAATACACCTATGTAAAAGCGACGCTTCACTAACAGCCGATCGTTCTGTTCCGCATGGGGGGCAGCTACATCGACAATCTTGCGTAACACGAACGGAGACGCTTGAGGGTTATTTCCTTCAAATTGTATCGCCGTTAACGTGACGTCCAGTAAACTCAATAGATTAGACAATCAACTAAAACATTGAGGTTTGTGCCTAACCTGACCACGTGGGACGCTATGTGCCCGTTGCGACAAGCTAGGGTGTAGGCTACAAGGGTGTGTACAGATCGTAATGTGTGAATCGGACCGTAATTTTTCCGATTCTGATCTAAAATCAGATAATATTGCCGGCTTTACTGAATGAGTTACTTATTTAATTTGGCATTAGTTACACACCTACAAAAGAGCAACTGTTTCTATACGCATTGTCAGCAAGGTGCCAAAACCCTCGATTGAATCAAATATTATTTGTACAGGAAGATAATTACTAAATTTTAGCATATTACAGGGCATCAACGGTTAGCTAATATAATTGATCTGTTTGATTTCGTAAGACCTAGAGCTTATCATGTCTGTCTAAAGGTCAGTAACCCCGTTAAACTAACGTTTTACAGCAATCAACGTCCAGTCGCCAACCGAGCGGTCCAGTACCGTGTTCATGATGTACAACCGCGCCATCCCACAACTGTCCAGACTGTGCAACGCTTTTGGATTTCGCCGGCCAGGCGCCTCATGTTACGGTTGAAAACATTAATTGCCACCTTGTGCTCACATTATTTGAATTAAAAAAATGCTATTTCGTTTGCATATCTCTTCCTTTTCGATGATGTTGGCAATCAATGGTTGACGTTTACTACTGTTCAACTTTTCCAAGGCAATGGCCGTACGAAAGCTGATGCACAATGACACTCACAGATTATAGTATATCACTTGCATAACAAATAATTGCTGTAAGTGCGTCAGAGCGTTACAAAATACCAGTGAATGTACGTCACGCAGGGAGTCATACGGAATGTCGATACGGGCAGATTTGATATCTGCCGTACGAGGTTCGATGCAGACGGTTGTAAACGGTTGTATGTATCTTTAACTCAATTTAACTCTCTTTAACTCACTAATTTGGAATTTTGGGCGCCGCCTATAAATCCGTTGCAAGAACAATTCGGCATGTCGGCTCTCAGATGTCTTCTTCTTTATCGCAAACAGGTCCGTGCTCTCTTCTTCAGTAATGACTGTATCCATAAGGCGGTCGCACGTAGATCAACAAAAAATGTTTAGACCTAGAACTTGCCGGTGCTCCATTTCTTCGTTATTCAGAAGTCTATTGTCTGACTATAGGAATGGGATCAGTTTTTTCTTCAGTGGCACTCGATTGTCGTACAGACGGTTAAGGATATCGTCTAACATCATTTAGCCCTTAGTATTGTCTTACCGTGAAATGCGTCCGTTACTCTAATGATAAGTAGTAGCGTTGTCGTCCATTGTATCGTCCTCTTCATCTGAAAAGCAAAAAAGACAACCCAAAATGAAAACATTACGCATGCCGCAACTTGATTTTTTACCGCGTCTGATACTGAAGGAGCGGTCGTGATCAAATTTCATTGCAAATGAAGACAGGGTGAAACAATAAATGAAAACACTTTTATTAAGCAAATATTTTAATACACAACAATCACGCTCAAAATTTTGAGTTATTCGTTTCATTCCTGAAAAATGCTTTTTCTTCACGAAACGGTTCGCTGCAATGTTGCCACTTGATAATCAACATATCACCAATGTTAAGTCGTATGAGATATTAGTTGCGGTCTATTTATACGTTTATTTTTTAGCTTTTGTAGTCTACAGCAGTTTATGCAAAACGAACTTTTTGAGTAGCTGACATGTTTTTTGCCTGTAGTTTCGAAAAAATGTTAAACTGCTGATCTTGAAACTAAATGGTGTGACGCATTAAATTCATCTCAAAGCTGAACTAAAGTAGAACAATAATATAGAATCCATGATTTCTAACTAATTTACTTTTACCCACTGCTTACGTCGATAAATCCATTAGTCGGCCTATTATGAGAGAAAGTTCACGTTTCCGAGATTCATATTTCACAAATTGGAAATTTGTATGCCAAACTAACAGAAAAGCGTTGCAGTCTCCCGGTAGCTGCAAACCTTCCAGCCTTTCAGTGGTTCTTAACACGGTAACATCCAGATCACCAATCATACGTCAGTAAGGCGATTTGACAATGAAATGAGGAATTCAAGTACGTGGTGTAAAATTACACTAGGCGAAATGCAATAAAGTTTGATAGAGAGATATCAAATTGCAGAGAATACCTGCTCCAGTACTTTACTAGGTATCAAGCGCAGCTTAAACTCACGAAATTTGCCGTCTTTCTATATATCTATAATTGCGATTAAATATATTAATACGAGCTTTATCACTTACATAGTTTAACACAATTTTCCCAGCTATTATAATTTTGTCACCGGTGATTATTTGCTAGATACGAAGTAATTTTTTTACAGCTATCCTCCCGCAGTGTGTGTATAGGTCGATAGTAGCTGCTACATTACGATAATGCATTGCCGGTGCTCATAAATTTAACGTAATGCCCAAAACCATTGCCGTTTAATACTACATTATCTTTGTAGCCTAATAAAACAGTAATAACACCGATGTAGTAGATAAATGGAAAAGGAAACATAGATAGCTAAATAGACCAATCAGTATGCGTTCCGTAAATAGTTTTTCACAAGAACACAAACGAGTTGTTCCCACTGACGCCGATGTACGAAAGACGATATACAGAGGCGTATAAAGAAATTAGCAGGAACTATCGACAACGACTGTTAATAGAGCCGTAGGGAATCGAGACATCGAAATGCAACTTCCAGACTTTCTGCAATGTACCACACTTCCACGCTCCAAATATTATTTGTTCTTCAGTCAGCAAACAAGCAGATTTGAGAATGTTGGTCTTTTGCGATATTAATGTAATATACAGATTTACAAATGTAATGATAACGGAGACGGTCCGCACTAGATTGGTTCGTATACGATATAGTGGAACAAACGACACGGACGGGACATCAGCCCAACGCGGCACATTAGCATTTTGTGCAAGACGCAGCTCGGAGAGAAAGCGTTTTAGCGAATTGGTGTTTGAAACAAACGAGCGAATACTATTAGAAAAATAAAATAAAAATTGATAAATAGAAAAATTGAGTAACTTTGAATTTCGGCCAATAATTGTAAATACAGCCAGTTTCCATTTGACTTGACCACTTTGGCAAAATTCGCCGGCTTGGCTCCAAGTCACTGTCGAAATATCTAAGCTTTATCGAAATCTAATCTTTATGCCGTTGAGGATTTTAACAAAGGAGCGGCTGTAACTCTCTAATCTTGTTTGAGGAACTCCGCGACAATAAACCCAAATCTATACGTTATTGCTCTCAGGCGAAGAAGTATCTTGAAGTATAACTCAGCAAGTGTGATTTATAGACTTACCTTTAGCAACTTCCAGCAAACGATTTAGTGAAAATCGATGACACTTAAGTAAACACTTCTACTGCACGCTAGTAATCCTGCGTAGCTTGATAACCAACCTGTGTGACACAAAATTCCTCTACTTCGCAGTATATCCGCTATACATATGAATCCCTCTAAATATATGTTTACACAACTCCAACACAGCTTCTGGGTTACCTAGGACAAAACACTCGGATTTCTCCAATATCTTGCACCAGTTTTCGTAGTCCCGTGGCCGTAAGAGCAGATGCTCTCTTTCAGCGTATTACAGTGCTAGCTGACTCCTTTTCACTTCGTCTGGACACGAACCATGCGCCATGCGTGCCGTGCAGCGCTAACGGTGACTGCCCGTCAAACCCGATGCGCGTCTTATAGAAAGTAAGAGTTCTCTCCCGAAGCCACTGGGCAAGGAGCAAAGAGCGCCACGTCGATGGGCTAGCTGTGTTCGCCCGAATTTCGGGTGAAAGGCAACGTTGCTAGCACGGATACATTCACAACGTAGCAGGCACTTAACAGACAAGCGCCGGCGGGAAACCCCCGGGGACAGACGTCCGCCGCAGAGGGCAAGGTCTTCAACTCTGCATGAAACACGCCACAACATTGGGAGGGACCGGCGGGTTCAACATGTTATTTCAGCAACACAGGCAGCAAATATGGAAAGCAAGAATGTTTTAGATCAATAGACTCATAGCACACGCATATATGATCATCATCATCATTGAAAACCCATGAGCATCGTCTCCGTCGTTGATTACCTAATGTGCGTTAGAACAAAGCGGGCTGCTAGCTTAAAGGCCATAATGTTAGGTAAAACAGCTAGGCAGTAAATGCGGTGCATATCGAATAAATGTTTTAACGGAGCTAGGAACTCTATTGGCAAAGTGAATAGACAACCTAAGAATGGCTATTATCACTTGTCAATTGAGTATGATTAGATGAGTAGCAGCACAGCCCTATGATAACGCGACTTTGGTCCAAATGTTGATATCTTCGTTTTACAAATGGAATATCACAGAATAATACTAGAACTAAATGCGACTACAAAAGTCAGATCAGAATAAAATTGAAAATATTCAAAATCTTTGTAGAAAATTCTATTCGAATATTACGAAATCTTTATATTTATTTCATCAGGCAAGCATAAATATTTAAGTTTAGTATAGTTGACAAAAAATGTTCGTCAATTATATGAGACTATGATTTCTGCCATTTCCTGCGACAGGCTTAGAACTGGAGATCTAAAGATATACGAGGGAATCATTCATTTCCTGCTCTTTATTTTTGTTTACTTAGTACAGATAACCAAGAACTCGGCTTCTTCGTCCATATGGTTCATTCAAGACGCTATAACATGATATACAGCTTAGAAATGATATTACGGAGATGACTTGTCTTACTGGAAGACAGGCCTTGTAACAGTATAAGTATCATACGAAGCCTCATCGGGAATGCGTCATAGTTTAGGGTTCATGGCTGGACTAAAACCTTGCATATTGAAAATGAGCAAGTTATTAAGTTTTTAATGCGTGCCTTTTATCGCTGGCAATAGCCGTTTGCTCAGTTGTGAGATTTCACTAATTGTTTATAACTGCTCACTAATTTATGCGCATACACATATTTGATGATACTCAAAGGCTAAGTCTTGTAGCCGCTATATTTTTTAACGCCTGTGATGTGGTTAACGGTTTCAAAATCCATTATTCTTTTATTTAGATCAAAATGTAGTATTTACTGTTGATAACATGATCATAAACTATAGAATGGACCAGTTACGTTCATAATTTTACAATTTATCTTATTATAGTGCGCATGAACAACGTTCTCATGCATCTTAGGTCACTTACGAGGCCCCTTACCCTACTTTTATAGTTTTAGAAATATTAATTGAAGTTAGCCTAAAATTCAAAAACAGCCTTGGTCGCCTTTAAGATGAGGCTTACGGGGTGATCGATGTTACTTTTCAATCACATACGATGTGAAAACAGTTAACAAGGGAGCAGCTACCAACGACGCTGGATGCTGTTAAATCTACACAACATTATAACAAAGGCATGATTTTCTTTTTTAAGCGCCAGTCTACGATGCTGGCAGGTAATACCCAGATCACAATGCTTTGTATCAACATTGTATAAACTAACAATGTTACAACAATGCAACTACAGAACTATTGATCTATAAAGAAATATGCCGCCGACCATCAAGATTAATAAGACAACCTGCTTGATGTCATGTTAGGTCTCGTTTCTACGGGAGTGTCACAGACGTTCATTGGGTCGAAGTTTGGGGTGGTTCGCTGCTGTACATAACTAATGTGCGGTAGCGCGCAGGAGCACTATAGCTTAAATATTCGACTTCCCTACAAATCAGCATTCAGGAAGGCAGTTACGGCAGACTTTTTTGCCCGTGATTTCGCGGCAGTAGTGTTACATAACGGTATAACATGCTATGCTTGCATCATGACAGCAGTTGGTAAAGCGATAAAGGCCCCATTCATTCATTCATCCAGTTCAATTGGGTGTTCATCGAAACCCCGAGAGACTGACGAACTGAAGCGATGACTCAGTTCACAAGCCAAATTTACCGACGATGGCCACTGGAAGAGCGCCCACATTTGAGTCTCTGAGCCGTGAACACTTTCGCTTAAATGCGCGGACGCGCGTGGCATACGGAATAAAACGCAGACAAGCCCGCGGTATGTAGCAATTATTGCTGTGGTACGTCGTTCGTTTATACATGTATATATATATATATATATATATATATATATA
>MNPL01011777.1:11929-26707 GCA_002081605.1 Tropilaelaps mercedesae
GGACAAACGACTTACAAGGAGAACAGACACGACGAACGCACAAAAAACACGTCAAGAAGAGAGCGAAAAACAGACCAGTCGGCCGTTGGTTTAACATTGAGCGTCGTCATAATCATCCTCCATTGGCGAAACTCGCCACCGAAACTCAACCGCTCCTAAGAGACAGACAGAAAGAGACCAATCGGAGTAGCATAACTTTGTCTGTCCAACTCAGACGGTTTCTGACACGGCTTCCGCCTGCGTTTGTATATCCTTCTAACGCTGTATACACACACACACACACACACACACACGTTGATGGTGGATGTGCACACGCGCGAGAAATCTTGATCAAGCAAAACAATCAGGATCTGCCATCTCGTTCTTCTCTCTATCGTCTTCAGTGGCGCTGAAGAACGCTAAAAAAGCACACGAAGACAAACTAAAAAGAAACGAAGTGCCGGAATTCTAGAGATCGAAGCCTTAGAAGAGGTCGAGCTGTGCTTTGGCCTGACGAGTGAGTTGGACAGGGCCGGCCGCTGTTTGGATCGAGACGAACGCGACGATCGCTCGGTTGCCGTAAATTGTCCGTTGGGATCCGCCAGGCCACTCCGGTGCCGCGATCGACGGGCCGGACGCGTCGCGAACATTTTAAGCGATTGATTGAACGAACGCGAGTGCGTGCTCGAGTGTGAGACGCGCGATTAAAGGCCCTGGCGATTTGAGTGAGGTTCGACGTTTTCTTGGCGAGCCTCCTCGTTCGTCCGGAGCAGACACTCACTCACGAGTGCGAAGTTTCACGTCGCCGTGAGAGGACAACTTCGATGTCGGCTGTTTTTCTCTACTCGGATTAGGCAGTAAAAATTGTTCCATCCCATTATGAGCCATTGAACGGCGAAGGTGCGTTCGAGCTGTGTGAGCAAAACTCAACTGTTTCTCGTATGAAGTTCTGGTGGCTGATGAAGTCAACGAATCACGCGCGTAGACCTCACAGCTTTCATGAGGCAGGCCTGCAACCGTTGGAAGGCCGAAAAAGGCTCGTATTGGTCCTTTGCCGTGGACATTCAAGAGGTGATGGTGCTGCTAAAGAATATGCGTAGGAGAAAGCACAGCAAAATCGTTCAGCTGAACAAAAAACATGGCCGATTGACGTTTTAGAGAGAGAACGCAAAATAACGGTACCCGGGACATCGCGAGGCTCAGTCTGAGCGTCACGTGAAATGAACGACAGTTGGACTCGTTGGAATCGTTGGACGATTGGAGCGAACTTTGGCTCTCTCCTTAGATCGCATCGAGCGCGATCAACGATCGACTATTTCGATCGTGCATAGACAAAGAGAAGCCGAGACCAGGACACACTTTATCCTACTCCTGAATGACGACTCTTTTCGTCCTCCATAGGAAGATTTGGATTCAGTTTGGACATTACGTAAAACCTATGCGCATACGCGATCTCCAGCGAATTTCTGACTAGTTTAAGTGACTATGGCAGCCGCTCGAGGTGGAACGCGAGACGCGCCATGTCCGCGTCACTTCCTGCGTCATGAGCAAAAGCAATTTTCATGAAACATTACGACGCTGCGCTGCGAATGGCATGAACGTGAGACGTTTCGACGAGACGACGTCGATTTGCTCAGAACACCGCTGCAGAAGTACGGACACTTCGAGCGTCATTCTCATGAAGCCGAAAAAAAACGAAGTACAAACGACGACGACGACGATCGAACGATTCGTGCGATCGAAATATTGCGGCATTACCCAGATTCCAGGACAGTCCGTCACGCCATAATCCCACCTTAGGCCTTGGCTCCTGTATTCATCTCCGAGTGATTTGAGCTACCGATTATGCCCCTCGGGGAGCCATGGGGGGGGCCGATTAGAGCAACGTCATGGGGACACTTCGGTCGAGACCTTTAATGCCATTTTAACGAGCTCCCGCGGAGTTTGGTCCGTTCGTCGTCATGTCCTGTTAGCAGTTGGATACGATCTTTCTCCCTCTAAACCGCTCTCCGTCGAATTCCTGCATCAGTTTTGGTTTGTCGATTTCGACCGATGTTTGTTCCGTGAGTGAATAGCCCCCCCCGTCCGACCGACCGACCGACCGACTGAGTACAACGTTCCCACGGTGCCTTGGCATTCCGGCGTACGGCTGACTTGCCCAGGGGGGCTAAGCAGATCAGTTCGATTACGTTGACCTTTCTTCAGGCGGTCACTCCGTGGCCTAGTTGGATGCGCTGCCCATGGGAGCCTGTCACTTTGGCCACCGAGGGAGCTACACTGATAAAGCTCATGCGTAGGCAGGCAGGCAGGCAGTTGAGTTCGTGCTTTCTTCAATGGTGACGAAGTCGATAGCGTTCTGCTGCGGCGGAATTCGCAGATTCACCCGCCGATACTTCGCCGTCCCTTAACGTGCTTGTGACCAAATTCGTCGCTAGCTTGCTGCCGTTGCCATAGATGGCGCCACCGTCTGCGCAATGCTCACCTAACGATATTGTTTTGAGACGGTCGAGCAATGAGAACGAATGCAAAGTAGAATCAGCCTGGAAGTGTTTCGAAAATTTATAAACGCCATGGCGGCTTCTATTGCAAAGCGTTGCTCACGTCGGTTTGTGGATGGAATCTTCTCAGTTGAGAGTAGCTGGCGGTTGGGTGAATGGAACAGGGTGGATTAGGTGTGGGTTCGGACAAATGTCGATCAATTTTGCCATTGCCATGTGCGATTGCGTTAGAACGAATACGGACCGTAAAAAATTCGCAGGCGCGGTGCAGCAAAGTACGGATAGATTCTACGTCTGAGAGGTTTTGCCATTTGCGTGACATTAACAAGTCCAAGTTAGTGATGAACGAATAGATCATTTTCGTGTTACTCAATTTGTGATTAGATACAGCCACGTCACGAAGAGGTCACTCGGAATAATGTCATCATGACGACAAAGCAAATAACCTGACAGATGTTTACAAAAATGCAATGGATCAACTTGTTCGCGATAACTTCTAGAGCGAAGCGGACATAGTGAAAATGCTTATTTTCGCAGTGTTCTGCAGAAATGATTTCTATCTCCCGGTTAACTACATGGCTCTGCAGTATTACCTAGTCTATATCGACTCACAGGTCGTAGCGACACACGACATTACATGCAAAAGAAAACATTGTTTTTAATTCGTTTACATCTCACAGAGGCTGGATGCCCCCTACTACACATTACCGAGGCTAACAGGGCAAAAAAGGGTGTAAATTACTCGAAACACACGAAGCTGGTTAACTGCCTATGCATGACTGGTTGTTCCCTCAGCGTCGGCGTTTATCGACGCCACCAAAGCAACTCTTTGGCGGGAACAACAGCAACTCTCTCAAATTCGTCCTATCGGTCTATCATCACTTCGTCACAGGCAAATCCATAGCTGAGGAGAGACGCCTCGCGCTAAGACGTCGATTACAGATGTTTGTCACCCGTAAACGGTGCCGTGTCGTCGACAAAAGCCAGTCCGTCGTTCGCCGTTGACGCATCTGCCTGTTCACTGCGAAATCAGGCACGGCAACACAGACGCAGACCGCAGGAGTTCCGCTCGCGACGATCCCCGATTTCATCGCACGTTCTTCCAGCGGTCACCGAAACCGTTTTCGGCACATTTTTCAATATTTCGATTGAACTATGCAAGATGGCGGTGCATCGGCCGATCTCGCCATATTCTCATGTGGAAGCTACCATCGGTGAAGCGGCCGACGTCGACGACGGCGAGCCGAACGAAGCAGATCAGACATTTCCAGGCGAAATTTGTTTTTGGCGTTTTCCTGCCGGCCCGAGTGCTCAGTGAACGCTCTCATTTGTTTTCTGCTATAACTTCGCATTCTTCTGGCCTGCGGCTAGTGCGCCGAGATGGAATTCCGTCATGAGAATTCGCGTCGTGCGTCGGCTGGTAGATTGCTCGTATTTAGTGGTAGATAAATTCGGTAAACAGTCGGGACCGCAATTAAAAACGTGCCAGTCAGAGGTTCAACCTCACATAAGGCAGCTACTTATTTATACGTTTTCAATTTACTTTGATACTGCTTCACTTAGAGAGTCCGTGTTGGAAGCGACATATTGCTCGACAAACACACACACACACACACACACACACATTGGCCAAACATGTAACTTAAGCAAGGTTATGATAGAACACTTACAATGAACGCTACCATTACGTGTACCGGAACCGTTGTTGTTCCACTAACGAACTTTTCCAAAATCGCATGAGCCACGTAACGACGGCTAATACCGTAGCTAATTTTTCAATTTTTAAGCTGTAATAGACACATCTGTAGACTCCGAATAGAGGGACACGCTCCAGTTTATAACGCGTACGATCTCCTAGGAGATCGTTCGCCTGAGCGAACGTGAATATTTAGATTCAGTTTTCTCTTACGACTTTTAGCCAAGTAGAATTCATATTTCTTCATAGCCAGTCCGATAGCGCCTGTCTGGGCCATTGTCTTCGCGCGGTGTGAGTCTTCTCCGTACAACAACAGCGCAGATCAAGATTATTTTAGCAGTCCGCCCCCCTTGAATTCTAATCTCTATGATTTCAGCTCCTGTGCCTATTCCGCCAGAGTGGCGGAGTCGTCAAGTGAATTATTCAAATTTATTCCTTTTCGACTGGGTGGCTTATCGACCGCTTCATGCAGTGCTTCGCCGTACATTTCTCGACGCACTGAACAGCGCACAGACACACAAACGTGTGTGTGTGTGTGTGTGTGTGTGTGTGTGTGTGCGCCGGTCGGTGTATAGGAAATTATGCGTTGTCCCGACGGACGTAGTTGACATCGGTGAAATTCCGCCAGCCTCGTCGAACGTGGGGACGAGGCGATAAATTTGGACTCTTTACGTTTCCCGGTTAATAGAAATCTAATGGCTCCCTGTGATGATTTTTATTATTTATCGTTGTTGGTTCAGTTCGCTCGTAGGGTAGCGTAGACGGTGAGCACCCAAGAGCCGTAGTTTGTTGTGGGTCAGGCAATTGGATGATGAAATAAAACATAGAGTGAAAATTCAATTTATTCGTCCAACACTTGACGACATTGCGTTGATGAGTCACGCATTTAAATTTTACATAGACCAACGCGTAGCAATCGAAGCGGACAGTAAAATGCTTTGTCACGGATTTCATTTTTTCTAGTCATTTTCAACTTATATCCCTTCGAAGCTCATTAATACGGAATCTACTCTTCCTAGTAACAACTGAGCCTCGCTACACTTCGCAGTATTTCGATCTTACCCTGATAAACACACACACACACACACACACACACACGTGTGTATATATATTCGACTTCTCTCCATGACATCGTCAATCCATGACAACTGCTGGTCGTCGACAGAGAACGAATATCTAAAATAAATTATTCTTTGTTGAGGCTCGAAACCGCTTTTGCATTGCTTCGATCAGTTGAATATGAATAAACTTAAGCTAAAGCGTGCGGCATAATGAATGTGTCCTTCGATAGCATCTGGTTCCAGTTAGGCATCTGCTTAAGATGCGTTACGCCGTGAGTAGGTAAACAGGAAGGGCCGTTTGCCTGTCTGACGCGCGATCATTTGCCAGAACACTTTTTGCACCGACCTCATCAAGAAGCGACTAATGGACCTCGGATTGATCAGAGATCGATGCAACGAAGGATATCTGGACTGTAGTCTTATGCTAACGACGACGACGACGACGACGACGACTTCTAATTGAGCTCCTCCGAGATGACCGCAACGCCGTGGCATTCGTATTGTCGTGTTTGTTTTTATGTTAATGACCAAAGAATGAAACCAACATTAAAAACACATTAGTGACATTACGAACAAATAACGCTTGACGACGACAAATGACTTTTGAGTCTTTTCTAATACAGGACAACGGTTGCACGCTCTGCTAGCGTCGGTTAACCGGCCGTGTCTTTTTGTTTCTCGTCATTTTGTTTGTGATTTATCGAGATTTGAATAATTGTAAAGGCAAATTATGAAAACACGTGTAGTCAATGTTTTTCTGCGGGGGTGACTTTGAGTTAGTGTTGAGGGTCGGAGTCATAGCGCGTGACTAAAGCTTCGTTTGAAAAGTCGTCGCGGTATTTGCGACGTCGTCTGCAACTGATGCAAACAAATCAATCTTTTGTCAAGCGCGTAGGCCTAACACGGCCACGTGTTTCTCTCTCTGGAGGGCGAATTCGCGTGTGGCCGAAGGAAATTGTTCGCCAAACGCTTTCGGCGATGTACAAGTCAATTGTTGTGCCAATCACAAAACGATTGTCATGTCCTTGTCTAGGCCATTACGGCATCGAAACGGCGCAACAAATCGGCACAAATCAGCGGACAACTTTTTTTCTACTTAGCTCCTTTTTAATAAACAATTATCTTACGATGGTCGAGGTTCAGCTGACCGACCAGCCGGACCTCGGCTATCAACGCGCAATCGATTTCAAGAGGCACTCACTTAGCGACAGGGTTTAGCTCGTACGCGTAACACGAGGTGATCTGTAGCCGTTTCTAATAAAGCGGAAGAATCGCTCCTCTTGGTTGACTGTGAAGCCTGTTCGGAGGCTACGGACGAAAATGGCGACGAAGTTTGTCACTTCGTCTCGTGGGACACGGCCACCGAAACAGCCGACATTGATTGACTAGTATCAGAGGAAAAGTGTTGCCATTTTGTCACTCACTCAGTAAAGCTTAGCGTATTCAGTTGTAGTGAATCGCTCTGAAAACTTAGGGCTTCTGTTATCAGTCCGAAGCGAAGGAAATGCTGGTTTCGGCAAAGCAACGAAAGCAAGAACGGTCGCCTTAGGACTCGTGCGCGGACAGCCAACTGAGGATTTTCTGTGGCCGTGCGATGTTTCCTGCCTTTATGGCGTTAGCTCGTAAGGAGAGGGACCACATCGAATTTCGTCATACTGCTAACGTTTAATTTACGAGCACGCTTTGTGACTCGGACGGTCCATTTCGTTCATGCCATGGGCGCCGTTGACGCGCCGAGCTAATCTCACATGTAAGCCTTCTCTTTCTTCTGTATCTGTTCGTTCGAAGGGCCGCCTGAAGTGTCTGCCTTTTGTCAGCCGGTAGGCGATCTCTTAATTTCACCCTTTTTTTTTCTGCTTTTAATTGCCGTCGAAGCAGTGGAGTGACGGCTTGTTCCCGGCTATTCGACAGGGAGACTCGTCTCCTTGTACCCGGATCGTATTCTTCCCCCTTCCACATCTTCTGTTCATACTCGATCCTCCATTTGCTCTCGGCATGATTGCCACCCGCCATCTTGTTTTCTTCTTGTATTCTCACTACCTCATTTTATAATTATGATGGCCACTATTCTTGCTATCTTCATCGGTGTATCGCGAGCGATTCTATCACTTCGTAGCGCGCGGCCGGGCGCCCTGCGACCGGCCCCTCGGTAGGACGCCTACCGAAGTCGCCGTAGAAGTCGTGGTGCTAGTCGCGGTGTTGGGCGCGTAGATCGGCCGCCTGAGATTAACCCATTCGCCGGCGGTCGTATTCGCTCGCAGCAACAACGAGTGCGACAGATTAATAGAAAATAATCGCCGGCCACAACCGTAGTCGTATCCGGTCCTGCAAACGCACCCCTGGCGGGAATTCGTCCCGAAGAAAGGACGCTTGACGCATCCGTTTGTCCAATACAGGCTCAGCTTCGCTTTGACGTTTTCCGTCATTCGTCAGAGATCTGCGCGAAGAAGGGGGAGTCGTCGTTTGAAAGGTGGTTGTGAAGACCTCAATTGTTTCGAATTTTGCCGGGGGGGGAGATGCAGTTGTGGAGACCCATGGCGCGTCTGATATGTTCTGATCGAGCACAGGAAAACGCGCCTCTTCCGTATATATCGGGTCTGTATAGAATCTAGTATCTTCGTTAAGCGTCAATGTTCCGTTAGAAAATAGTGACAGGAGTCGTTTCAGCTGTAACTGCCATGGATGAAGTATTCGTGCGAAATTAGTTCCCTTGACCTATTTTGGTCTCTTTCCTCAAGAAACGAACTTACCATTCGTTAACGAAGCCCCGCTAATTCGTACAATGGCGCACCCTGGGCAAATCGACACCGAATGCGGACACAACTCGCGCGGAAGCTTCGTCACAAAAAACCTCGCTCACTTCTGATATCTTCCGCTCGGTCTAGTAAAAATGGCTTCGAACCTTGTGCTCCGATTTGCGCCGCCGATTGCGCATCAGGCTCGAAACGTCGCCTCACATGTCCTTACTCGTCCGGCCGTGCTTGCGCACTTCGTTACCCTTCATCCAGCGTCGAAGAGCTGCGCGATTCGAAATTATGCGCGTCGCTCTCACGACAGGTATCTGTATAGCTATCGCGTCTATTAATCGTCAAGTTACTTCGGTTTCTAAGTGTTAAGCACGGGAAGTTCTTAGCACGTGAAGATGAGAAAATCCTAGAAACGCTTTTACAAGCAAGGAAGGGCTGCACTGTGTGGATAATGAATGTATCAGAAAGCAATTTCAAACCGAAAAAATCCGATTCCTCCATACGTCTATATGTTCCTATCACGAACTCTCGTCCAGAGTGTCACCTAGACTCTGAAGTAACAAACTGTGATTTCTTCAGGTACCACCCGACTCAAACGGTGGGAAAGTAAATAAACAAGTTGAAGCAGACGTTTGGTAAACAGAAGGAAAAATCTGCATTGGCCCATACAAATCAACGGTACGTTAAGTGGACGGCCGTAATGACGGCAGTTATTATGGCATTCCAACTGTTAGTAATTAGAAAGCATTAGCACGTCACTGTTTGGAACCTGTCCGGTGATAACCCAATTTGGACAAACAACGAAATGATTATTTTCGCACTGTTGGGATGAATGGCCATAAATCCAAGAATGTATTTCCTTCGCAGTTATTACGCAGTTTCACATTATATATATATGTTTGTGTGTGTGTGTGTGTGTATACACATACGCTCGCACACGTGAACTTAATGGCTGAAGGTAATAAGGCATGGTTAGCAGCAAGAAATATTATGCTCATTTTAGCCATTGCTCTATAGATGCTGTAACGCTGAAAAACTGAAAATTGTGTCGCCGTGATGGCGTCTGAGTGGCCGAAGGAGCCGGCATTTTCGGATCACGCCGGTCCCACACATAGTATGAGAGCTTTATGTAGTTAAAATACTCGAAGTAATGCGACCGTAGGCCGAGCTTGAAACGGGTAGAGTCCGCAAAGTATTTAATCTTCGCATGCGAACTGGAGACAGGAGAGAAATAACAAAAACGCTGTAATTTTCAGATTATCGTTTTGGTGACGAGAGAAGTTTTTCTTGCCTGGATGCGTTGCCGTTTTAGCGAACGGCCTCTTGAATGCTAGCGCGTGGAACGACGAAATTACTTTTCTTAAAAATTTTCCAAAACGCACATAATAGAGAACGTCATGTTTCTCATCACGGAACGCTGAAAAGTCATCTGATTAAGGAATATCTGCCGCTTTTTAATTTTCTGATCTGATTTAATTATTCCACTATAGAACGACCTACCGACAAAAAGATTGCCTACCTTTGCTGTGCCCCTAGGCCATGCTTGATGGCAAATTAATTTGGCGTAAGTCGTCAACTTAAATCCAGAACTCGCTGCTACTTTTTATTACGATGCCCTACAGCTTAAGGCCGAAACAGATCGATGAGAACACACAGTCACAAAAAAACCGAGGCGTGTACACTTCACTATTTCTCAGGCTTTCTTAATGGCGTTTATTCATGCGAGTTCGATCCGAGCCATTCTAATATACTTGAATCTTTCCTCATATTCTTCAGGTCCCCCATAACTCTTGCAGTTCAGATAAGTTCGTCTGACTATTCTCGATGACTCCCAATGCGCGTGCCGCAATATGAGTAAGACCTCAACTTCAAATTTAGGTAACATTATTCTAAACATTTCCTGTTCAATTAAACTGAACTAACTATCGACTCGCGATCGTTGTCGATTTTTGGTGTTTTTTTTTTTGCTATTTTTGTGGCGATTTTTTCCTAGTAGGTGTGTTTGCTAGCTTTTTAGATATCGCTACCCCCATTGAGCATAATGGAATGACAAACATTGCTAGAACCTGTTGAAGTTTATTAGCAACTTTCTATATTTTTGAGAACGATGAGACAGTAGCAACATGGCGAACGATGTATTCAGGTGAGTAAGCGAATAAGTACTCCGTGCACCTTCGTCTGAGCAATGAACTTACTTCGGTGCCGTTTTCTGCTGCCGAAGGAGGAACACTTCGTCACTGACTCATCTGGGGACAAAGTTGCTTCTGCTGACGTAACGTTTATTTCTGCTTGGCACCCACCACCTCTTCTTTACGGAAATCTTTACGGAAACGTATAAATAAATCGAATTCATCTGTAGAACGCGCACAGATTGATAAAATACTGGAAGCCGAATCGTAAAATACTACGGACATACTTGAAAGAGGATCCGTAACCTAATAAATATCGGAATCGATTGGCAGAGGCATGCGTCAACTCAAGCCGAAAAATCAATTGAACCCCACTGAAAATCAACTTCGAATATCCACACAATGTAACAGAAAGCATCAAGATTCTAGAATTTAATACTCTTCTGCCCCCTTCACATATCCGTAGATCTATTTCGCCATTTTACGGGTGCGTGCGTCTGTCCGCGATATATCTCCAACTCAACGCGGTCCGACCGCAATCCCGCTGCTCCAAACAGCCAAAACGATCCAAAATGAAGGCGTCATCATTGGCCAGGTTGCAAAGCAGCGACTCGTGCGTGCCGCGCGCCGTCGCTTTATCGGCGTCGTAATGCGGGCGCGATTCAGCCGCTCTTCGAGCGCTAATCACCAGCGTCATCGGCTGGCGGCTGGCTGGACCAATATTTGTCCAGGCGTCCGCCATAGTTGTTCCCGTTCGGCGTTCGAATGCCCACCGGGCCAAAATTCTAACGGGGCGCCATGTTCGGTACTGTCGCTGTGCCTATGCCGCACAGTTGTCGCTGTTCGCGTCGGAAGAGATCACTCTCTCAGAATGACGCCGCGTCAGCGGGTTCCGTCGCAACGAGGCAGCGGTGGCTCGGTCAGCTGAACCATGAAGGGACAGGGAAAAACAAACATGGAAAATTATATCATCTCGAAGGGGTGATGGTCGATATCTCTGTTGTTGCACGAGACGGCGACGAATGTCGTTGGGGGGGAGACGCGCCGTTACGGCGATGCTTGATGATTGACGCGCAGATGACGGACGAGTCGACGCGACGCATAGAGGGACATGCATGTTGCGAGAACGGAAAAATTCGTCAGGGTATCGAAATCGCCTTATTATTGTCAGATCGCCACGTGGGGCAACGTGACGAAACAGCTGATTAAGTGCACACCACCTTCTCAGGGGGGCTGATCGCGATTCGCGCGCAACTGACAGAAAATTCGCCATCGCATCCTGCAAGTCACGTATCTACGGCACGGCACGGCACGTACAGACGTTTGCTACGTAGTTGCTGAAGCGTAGTAGGCGTGTCACGTGAATTAGTTTCTTCTCGAGAGATTGATTTGTCTCGCAGCGGCCGCTGTCGCTTCGGCTCATCGAGCCGACACGCAAACCTGACCAGGCAGCGACTTACAACGAGCGACGACATCCGTCAAAATACGCCGAAATACTATTTCCCACTAGAAACGACGCCAACGCTCGATTGCTGGCTGATTTGCATCTCGATTAGGCGCTTTGAGCCACATGAAAAACGTGCGTTATTTTGCCATTTAGTCGACGTGAACAACGCGTACAAAATCGCACACCTGATACGATCCCCGGACATTTAAGCTAATCTGAGCAGTTAAGGTTATCGGAGAGGATGACGCTCAGTGAGGTGATGAGACACCTAGGCCTAAATCTAATGTATTCTAATTCATCTAATTCTAGCGCACTTATTCGAGCAATCGACTCCGGCTGAATAGCTCGAAAGGGAGTTGTTCGTCTACCGGCGAGGAAGTTGTGCAAATGTTTTAGTCACCTGCGAACGTCCTCGTGCACTCGTCGGCCTTCGGCGCCCCGGCCATTCGACATTGCGCCAGACAAGCGAGTGAAGTGAGTGAAGTAAGCTGAAATCGAAACGACACCTGAGTCGTAGTCATTTGTCACGCATAGATGGCCTAAACGTATTTCAAGGACGTTGTTCTGTCATTTTCACAAAACGAGACGCGGCTATGTCAAAGACGCGGTGGCAGATCGTACCGATGCGAAAATGTATCGACCGATGTATCCGAAGAGTGGCCACCGACGAAACGGAAGACATCCGCGTTTAAGGTAATTGTCGACCTGATATATCGGGAGTTGAGAGATGTTATATTCTAGTTGCTGTCTCGGCACAACCCAACAATATTCTAGTCTACGAAACAGCGGCTGATACCGTCGAGGTGAGGGGCGCCATATTGTCGAAATTCTCCCGGGAGACCAGGCAAACGGAGATAGAAAATCTCAGCTGTTCTTCGTCCTGAAGGCACAGATCCTTCGAGAGCGTCAGACCAGCAATGACGAGAGAAACAGAGACGAGACCCTTCGAAGAACTGCAAACCCGTTCAACAAACAGCGATAAAATATCTGAACGCCAAAACACTGAAGAACGAGAACAGAAGAGGCAATGACGACGTCACCCGAAAACCTACGCAGATCGCATCGATGTACACGGGGAAAACCTTCGTAGATCGAATGTTTTCCCCTCGGAACAGCAACACCCTATAAATTGTGTAGGTGCCGAATAGAAGACCAACAATCCATCGTCACCGTTTAGTCTCTCGAGAATGTGCTCGTCTCACGGCACTTCGGCACTGTCCTGTCGCACCTCGGTTGTGCACCTCGGTCCTTCTGGATGAGCAGTGGTGCAGCTTCTGCTTGGCATTTTTCATCTGTTGCTCGAATTTCAGTTTCGTCAGTGTTCCCTTGGCATTATTCATCGCTTCGTCTGTTACTTCGGTTCGCCATTGAAGGTTGATACGAGTGAAGTTTCGACGCTGCTCGATGTGTTCCGGTGGCACAACCGAAGCGACTTCCTCTCGCCTGTGTTCTCCTATGGCGAGCGCTACTCACTCGTTCCCTTGGCAAAAGTCGAACTGTACGAATATTCTCCGTAGCGATTGCCACCCAACGAGTCGATCTGTCGCTGCGTTCGCCGGTTACTATTCCGCAGCGGTAACGTAATGGCGGGGTTTAGTTAAGCGGCATTCACAAGTTCAGACTCACCGCATTTCGTCCTACGAGTTTAGCGGACAGTGAAGATCTGTACCGCGAAACGAAGCGATTCGACGGTGCTGTGGCCATTGCACGGGCTCCTGCGTCTTCTGTCGTATTCGTCCGCTGGGTCACTTGGACGTTCTCGCCGCAAGCGGATCTAACAACGTCGGCCGGGCGTCAGACGAGCATCGAGCGTCTTCTAACGCGCGTTTTGCCCGCCGACGACCGTCAGTGAGTGCGGCTGTCATGACGCATGATTGAGATTAATGGACAGCATCATTTTCGTCGGGCCGCTGTGGCAAAAGGGGTTCACCAGGAGTCTCGGACTGCATGATCAGGGTGCGCGCGCGCGCGCGCGTTGGGACTCGAGCGTCTTTCGGCAGTAGCGGATCACAGAGCTTTGTATGATTTTGTATGATATTACGTTAAAGATCTCACTCGCCCTCGGCCGTCTCCCGCACTCAGTTCTTCTCCTCGGGACGGGCGATTCACGGCGGAAGGAACTCGACTTCGCTGTCGTGGACGAGGTCGGGGAAGAATTCTGTCGAGAGATGCGAGGTGAATGATTTTCGTTTGAGGAACGAAACCGCCCGCTCGAGCGTTTCGTTGCATTTGTTCGCCCGGTGGACAGATGTACGCATGAGTGTCTGTCTGGCCGGCGTCGACGTCCTGCGCGGTCGTGTACGGCCGTGCATGTCCGTGCGCGCGTGATGACGCGACTCGCTAAGCGTAGCGGACAGTCGACTCGAATCGATTACGGTGTGATTATTGCTAAGGGTCATAGCGTGAACAACACGAATGGCTCTACATGAACGCGTGCGGCGGAACGGACATTTAAGAAGACAATCAACCACCCAGGCCGAAGCGGCTGCGCACGATCTACCTGAGCGAATCGGTCGCTCAGGTAGATCGTGCGTAGATCCTGCGTCTCTAACGATAGCGACAAAGCGACCCCGGCCAACGATACAATTCTCTGTAACGCCAATGGCATGCTTTAACGATGTCTGTAATCATCATAGTGATAATAATAGTGTGTAGATATGACCTTCAGATGGCCAGCGATTCATCAGCCATCATAACTTAGCTCAATCCATGATCGACATTTCTCTGAGGTCGCTGCCGAGCATGATTAGCAACTAATCATGCTGTAAATTCGCCTCCTCCGAGCTGGGAGTCAGGGATCTACTCTGGTGTAGACTTCTCAAGGCGACAATCGCGTTATTAGTCGATTTTTCCATAGCTTAGTCTATAGGAATCATCAGCCGTGTCCAAGGGGATCGTTGGCAAGGGGATCGCGGTACGAGCGCGGTGGCCATCCGGTTTCGACCCTGCGACGCGACATTCGAAAAGAGAATAGCTTCATCTCGATGCTGGCGCGCCTTGGACGACAGTGACACGTTAATCTAATCAGTATTGGGCTGGGTCTACAAGTGCCCCGACCCGATATGACGACGGCGGGGGGGCCACAAGTGAGCCACCCCCGTGTCCTCGATGTGCTTCCACTGCACTGAAGTGCTTGAACGAACATTTCTTCAAGATGACCAACCACGTAACCGCCAATGTTAGCGTCTGTTAACGGTGTCGTCGCTCTGGGTTATGCTCGC
>MNPL01011780.1:8014-19329 GCA_002081605.1 Tropilaelaps mercedesae
GCAGTATTCTTCATTTTGTTGTCGACTATAAATTACGCTAGTCGGTAGCTTTATTTTCCAAAGCGAGCTTCACACTGCTCGTCCTCCGTTCTTCAACGAGGACCTGCTGTTCGCTTTGTGTAAATAGTGGCCCACAAAGACGGGGACCACTTCGTCCCGCGTCGGGCACAAACTCGAGCAGCAGCAGAGCAAGCGATTTTTGAAACATTTTTACGGCTGTTTTGTCTTCGCCGGTCCTGCCTAGTGTCGTATGTAAACATGCGGTTGGTTGGGCGACTTGCGCGGGCGGTCAGAGTGGAAAATTAGCAAATCAGACCGCTCTGACATGTTCGGCGCCGCATGAGCGACCGAGACTCGACCGCGACCAGTTGGTGATCATCGACTTCGGAGTGGATGCGCTTTGTTATTAGAGTTCAGGACAGAGACGTCCATATTCGACTCTCGGGTGTGAGCCACAGTTGTAATGAACGCTCAGGATGCGTTTGTGTAGAAATTCGCAGTGAAATTTGGCCGCTTGTTTTCCGTTTGTCTCTAGCGAGTTTACATGTCGAACTAGATGATGACGATTCTGTTCTAGGAACATTTCTAGCCGCTTGGCGTATTTCACTGGTCTGTGACGATGCAGGGGAACTCCTGAACTGCTCCTGCACTACGAATGGAGCAGGGTTGGAAGGTTGGAAATGAACATTTCGAACTAAGAAAGCATTTCTCATTCACTAACTACTCAACTAGTCCGTTGATTATAGCCGAAAGCTATATTTTTACGTCATCCTCCCGTACCGGACGCATACTTCGGGAAAAAAAAACCGAAGTATTCACAACCTACACAATTCATAATAGCAAAAAATACAGCAAATCAAGTTTGCCACACTCGAATACAAGTTGATGATTCATGGCATTTTATTCAATCAACTCCTGTTCCCGTATGTAAATGTCTCCGTCCGTAAAAGTCCATCAACTCTTCACTGGGCCGGGCAAGCGTGATAGGGCGAAAGGCTATTGTGGGGTGACGACCCCGGGGGCGACTCTGAGGGCGTCCGCCTCGTGTTCTCCCAGTTCCACCTGTTGTCATCCAAGGCCGGCCCTAGGCCGGTGGCGCCCTCTTTGCAATAAAGCCCTGGCTCCACCCTTCCCCCAGCACCAACAAGTGAACCTTCTCCCACGAGCTGCGAGGGCAGCTCCGAGGACCTGCACGTGAGCACGCATGCATCGGCGTCGACCAACGTGTTTATCAACAGCAGTGTTCCTCGAGCCATGTGATGTGACGTGAGACTGGAATTAGCAGCTAACGGTGGCAAGGCTGCGTGACATGGAAGTTCTGCCCGGCCCATCGTGATCAAGTACGAATGCCACAAACTGTTGAACACACACACACATCCAACAAGGAGCGGCGAAGAACTCTACAGAGGTTAGCTCGCGCACGAGCGAGAGAGAGAGAGAGAGAGAGGGGGCAAATCGTTTAAAGTGTTCAGAGGTGCATTCACGAACGTGCGAGGACGTCTGCGAAATAAAACGAGTCCATATTGACGGCTGTTAACGGGTTAACGGGTGGCCGATGCGAGCTCAGTGCAGATGGTTCGTATAGGGCGACGCCGGATACTTGCGCCGTCGAATCGCAGCGACGCTGGTCTGAGAGCGAGAGACCAAACAAACGGTCGACAATAGACTCGCGCGTAGTCTTCAAGTGTTTTTCTAGGCCAATCCTTTTTCTCTCGGCTCCTACGAGCGTCCTTGGCATGTAAATTTGAGCGGCTTCAGCTGTCTCGAGTCGTTCAAGCATGAGTGCCTCTTTCGCCCGTGAAGTCCGTGGCGTCCGTGGCGTGAAGATACCTACACTTTGCGTGCGTTTCCTGCGCCTACGGCGACTACGCTTAGGTGGAACCTTTGCACGCGTGCCGCCGGGGTCGTATCATTATTGTAAAGGATAGGTTCGTCATAGACAGGTTGTGTGCCAGATTGGAAGCACCTTGTAGGTGACTGGCTCGGCTCTAGTTTCGACCGTCGTCCGATCTTTGGGGGCCGACGCCCCCGAAGGCGTTTGCCTTACCCCCTGGCGCGGAAGAATTTCGCCACAGTTCGCTTACATGGCCAGCAGACGTCCCGTCGAACTTCCGTTCCGCCTTTGTAAAAAGTTTCCATCCAGATTGGCGGTTGGCCTATAATTGGCTGCCGATTCCCTGTGGGGCAATCGCCGTTGCCTGAGCCTGCATTTGCGCCAGGTGGACACCCTGATTTGGCCCCGTCTGGCGCCCCTTCCTGCCCCTATGACTGCCAGGTCAACCGCGCAGATTTCCCCGTAGGCGAATTCAGTCTTCACCGCCAAGTGTTTGCCATTGCAGGATAACGGCGCCGCAGCAGCTCTTTGTACATAACAGCAGGAACGTCCTGTTGCGACCTTAATTGCAGGTCACCGCCTTCAGTTAAGACTTGGCGGTAATTCAGACGTTGAAACCACGTTTGAACCTTGCGGTCAGTGTAGCATTAGAGTGGAATAGGATCTTTTCTTATTCCAGAGGTCAGGGGAGCATTGCATCCATTTCAGGGTTTCAGTAGGTCGCATTTTGACTCTATATGAGCTAAAGAGGAAAAGAGAGTATTTTTAATGCGCCGCTTAGTGAGTTCCATCGATTTTGCTTTCGACTGGATGCGTTTTTCATTGACTCGCTGCCGGATGTCGGCCGGGCGTCGTATACGAGCAGCAAAGGGAGGCAGCATCTTTGCTGCGATTCTAACTTCGGCCTTTTTAGGAGCATGAAGAAGTCCGATGCATGCGAAATGCTTTTAGTACCGCCAGCAACGGCTGGCTGGGTTTCACAGCGAGGTTTTGTATTAGCGCAGGCGTTATTGGCCTTTTTTGTCATACGCTCCGGTTCAACCCGCGGGGTTAACAATCCACGTCGCTCCTGAAGGGTCCTTTGTCAGTTGCAGCGCTTGAAGGCGTTCGGATATCACGAATACCCCCCGGTTCTACGACGAGGTTAACGCACGCGCATTCGTGGTCGTTGCAGGTCCAGGTTTTGTCATCCGGGGCCGCTTACCGCACCATCGGCTTCAACCATTCTCGAGTCTTTCCACCCGCAGGCTGCTGTCTTCATTACGCCGAACCGCCGCCAACAGAGGAACCGTCGACACGAGCTTTCGCTACCGCAATTCGTCGTCGAAATTCACGTCAAGTCCGCTTCCTTCCTTGGGGAGCCCCTCCTCATATGTTCATAGGAATTCCAATATTAAGGCCAAACCGCCAACCTCTCGCATGTGCCTTGTTCGGCGTATGAAAACCTTCGGCCTGATGCTACCGTTTTGTAACGCCCCTGCCGCAATGCCCCTGCCTCCGTAGTCCGTTACTTGTTTCTCCAGCTCCCGGCAAACGAATTGCGCCTCGCTAAACATATCACGGATCGAAACGTTGATGAACCAGGACGTCCCTACGCTATCGGAGTGCTTCGTCCTGCTTAGTCATCAACTCCTGTCGAGCAGTGACCTGCGCCTTCGCGACAACTTTGGTCGCGTCCGAGGTTCGCTGCCAGCGAAAGCTCGTTTCACTCTACATTTCGTGCCAGTGCCGAACGCTAAACGCCAACCGCTGACCGTCGTCGTTCGCCAGCCAAGCTTAAATCTCGATCGTAGAAGCTATGCAGCATCTTAAGCAGCTCAGCAAACCATTCATCGGGGGAGGCAAACAGAAGGACAAGTAAGTCGCCGAAGCTACGTCGAAGTACCAGCTTCGTCTTGGTTTTTCGCTTCGTGTAGAGTTCTTCTGTTCTTGGAGGTCGCGCCGCACCGGGGAAGTGGCCAGGACGCCGCCCTTATTCTACTTCAGATCGCAGATTGGAATCTAAGCTGAAGGAAATTTTTTTCGCACTCACCGAGTCATCAAACACGACCAGTAAACACAGCAGTTAATTAATTTCTTAGCGCTGAGGAATATTAGAAATAGGAAAAAATGCGGCACGATTCGGACGAAGCTCTCTTGAGTAGTGTTTGAACCTGTGCGAAAGGAGACAGGATAAGCAACGACTTCGTTGCATCACTTCGTAAGACAGATCACCCCATAGAAATCGTGCACGTACGTGCCTTCTTCCGGTCGTGCTCAGGGGGACGCGAATGCACCAGGGGCCACTGAGCTTGATCAGACTCAAACCTGCTTGCCAGTGATAGTCTTATGGTGGGAACAAACTGACAACAAAGACTTGCACAGAATGTATATTTTTCTCGAAAGTGTATCAATTCTAACGAGATTGAGAGAATTGAGTGCAAACTGAGTGCTTTTCCTATCGTGGTAAAGCACACCGAAATCGCAGAAAAAAAATAATACCACTTTAATGAGGCCGCGTTCGTCGACTTGCCATCTTGCCGGAATTTTCGTGTAGACAAAAACTAGCCATACTAATTAATATCGGGCGAGCAGTTGGTTGCTAGTCGAACATCCAAAACACCGTCGAGAAGCCTCTTCCCGGACGTTCCGAGATGGCGTGCCAAGAAGGCGCACATTTCGCCAGAGACACTTTTGCGCAGCGCAGTTCTCCGGTCGAAGTTATCCGAGACTTCCAACGAGTCAGTCCAACGCGGACCAAGTCTCGTCGTAACGGTCGTCCTCTAAAAGCTAACGGTTGCATGCGCTGTTCTGAAGTGAAGATTTCTCGGACCAATCGTGTGCAGCCACGTATGCGAGGCCCCTAGGAAGGTCGGGAGTTGGCGTCGCGTTATTTTTTTTGAATTCGTTGGGAAGTACTCAGCGTTTGTTAAAGCTTCATTGTAGCAGAAAGGATACATTAATTGCCAACGTAACCCATTCCGTCGACTGCGCACGACCTTTACAACTCAACCGCGTTGTCATGGCCAAGGACAACACAATTTTGCTCGAATACGGTCGAAGGCGACTCGTCAATTCTAACCGAACTCGTCATTCAATTCTCTTTTCTCCATATTTACCTTCATCTCGTCACAAGACGAACTATAGCAGAATTTTTAGCACACTTCGTCTCAATCCGTTCCTAGATAGTTCATATTCGTCCCCCCATGACACCAGTCGCTGAGTGTATCGCCTAGAAACTGGAATCTGATCTGGTTTCCTGAACAACCTTCACTTCTTCATGAACTCCCCACGCCGGGGAACTGTTATAGGACGTTGCTTATATGAGTGCCTGGTAAAAATTGCGTGACACTACTCCCTAGCTCTCTGATCCACATGATGACTAGATGGATCATGTCCGCATAAAGTTGCACGTACGCACGGTAACAGCACGCGCGTGCACGTAGAAATGGCTAGCTCAAGCCTAGAACGAGCGTCCATGATGGGATCCGTCGGTTGTTGCCACCGCAATAAACTGACGTCGTGAAGAAACAACCATGGCTAGCGCAAACGACGATGTGAAGACCTCTGGCCTACTTCGGCTATCGAGCTGTGTGCTACGACGTCTACAGGGTGAAAATCATCCATCGAATAATGATGATGATTATTATTATTATTATTCAGCTTCCGCTGACACAGCGCCCCTCAACGACGGCATGGAATATATTCCACTTCCACATCCCTGCGAGCGTTCGCTCCAGGGACGAGGGGGATGGGGCATTTCTAATGCGCACAACGATTAGCCTTTTGCTGTGCGAACCGAAGCCCCAGTTAAACATTCGCTACGTCGGTGGTCGTTGGATTAGGTTTTCAGACGCGCAAAATTTAGTTCCGCCACGCCAGCACGACTTTGCATAGCGGAACGGCTTTGTCGGATCATGAAGTCCATAGAGGCCATAGAGCAAACCGAGGAAGAGGAGGTTACCGACGAGCTCGTAACGAATGAACGTTACGAGAATCTGCGTTCAACGCTTCGTCATTTGCCGAACAACAGTTACGATGCCGCCGCTGTTTGCTGCGGGAACAGGATAGTGCCTGTCCTGTGCCTGTCAGGACAGTGGTCAACGGGTTCGGTCGGCGAATAGCATTGACCTCGTCCATCGACGGTACAACCTAGTTGACGACCTAGCCGCTACGTATCTAGGTGATCAATTCCGTCCTGTTCAGACTTTTCTCCGAGTTTTGCAGTCGGCTCGCGCCGTACGAACAACATCGCCCCGATTGCGGCCCGACTCGATGCCTCCGTGGAGACGGCCTTGTACGAATTTTTCACGCACGTACAAAGTAGGCAAAGTAGGGACATAGTCCTATCGCAACTACGATTTGGGTGTCTTTGCGAGACATCCCGAACACCCAATTCACTCACGCCGAATGCTAAACGCTGCTTAACCCTTGCGTGTCTGTTAATGTGCTCGCGCACATGTAAGACGGCTTAGCGCCGACTTAGCCTAGAATCGCCCTAAGCGGCCATGACGTTACGCGAAGCAATCCAAACAATGTAAACGACCGCACGGTGGCCTTTCGACATTCGCCGAATGCTCGTAGGGGGTCAAATTATGTAATTATCTCATTTCAGTGCTGTGCGATGTTGGACGAAAATAGCGAATTATTTAACGCAGATCGAGTGCTGCCGACGTTCGGCAACAAACAGGTTCGCCGATGTTATCGTCGACAGACCTGCTTTCCAACGGACTGGCTCCGTTCCAGGAAGATTCTTTGGAAGACCCACGTCTGAGTACACAGGCTCATCTGCGCTTAAGGAATGGACCTGACGTCCTTCGCGAGCCGAGGTGACAACTCGCGAATTTTCGGTCGACTGCGAGAGAGAGACGACGACGATACGGCTTAATAAATCAAATATACGAGAGCCTTAGGGCCAGGACGCAATCTTGGGGGCGATTAGGCCTCCTCCTCCTCCTCCGCCGCTTTGGGGGCGGACCATCTGGGTTAGTTCACAAGGCCAGCTCCGTCTACGGAAGAAGGCCACCGGGGTTTGGCGGTTATAGTCGTCAACAGGAAAGTGTTCCGCCAGAAAATCAGGGGCAGAGGACCGTCCTCTAGCGCAGGCTTCAACCACTGCCAAGGGCCAAGATCGAGTTTCGTGTATACGACCGTTGTTACATCATCTATATAGGCCACGTTCCCTCAGCTCCACCGCGAAGGGCTGAGACCTGACTATTTGTGCCAGATCTGACCTTTCGCCGGGTACGACGTCCGAAGCGGTGTGATTTATGCTACACTGTTCAGGTGTCCGTATTCCGTCAGACGTATGCATCGATCAGTGTCCACATCCGACGCCGCCTCTCGGCCTTCTTCCAACCTTTTCTCGTCAACCGTTTCCGATCAGATCTTGTGAAGCGCCTCATCGACCCTAGGGGTCGCTAGCCGAAGGAAAGCGGAGGCAGACATCGACCTCGTTCGGAAAGCCTCAGGTTCCGACGAAAACTTCCAAGATGGTTGACTCCAAATGTCCAGCGACAGGTTAAGCGGTATGGAGCTGATATTTACATAACCAGAGAAGTGGGCGCGTTAGCGGTTTTGCTATCGCAACTCCACCCCCCCTACAGCAGGGCGATGGACCCCCGGTTAGGGGTGTCGTTTTTTGGACAGACCCCGGGCGGACCTTCAGGCACCCCATGGGGGAGCAGAGTCGATCCGAGAAAGTACAGATGACATCTCTAGGCAAAAATAACTGGCGAACAAACTCAGTTGCTGTCAATTCGATCTCTCCACCGAATAAGCGAACAATTGGCTGCGCTGAGCAAGACTCGGCCGAAATCTGCTACAGCCAATGAGGGTAGTAGACAATCCGTTTGAAGTGACCCTGTCAGCATGGACAACCTTCGTCGTGGATATGCAGTCACTTGGACATGGCCATCTTTAAAATGAAGTTTCGTTCGGGTCGAACGGTAATCCGGTTTAGTAATGGCTGAGAACTGGACGTCTGTCTCATATTGCCACGACTGTGTCCTGCTACCGAAAGGCCACAGCATCTGTCCTATCGGTGTGGTCTTCGGCAGAACGCGCGCGCTAATAGGATGCATCTGTAGTAGGTAGAGAGAGCTCCCTATAGTGCGCAACGGCACGAGTGAATTACGATGATGCTGCGTTATCTACCGTTTATTAGGACGTTTTTTAGCTAACCAGCTCCCGCCCAATGTAGAGTGGCGCCTACATGCAAAAGGCGCTCGTTATGAATGGACATTTGACAAACATGAGCGTCATGGACGCATGCGCAAGTACGCAATTTGATCTGACGAAAAACGCGAATTTTTTCGATGTTTGTTCGCATTAGTTTTCCAAGAAGAGACGAACCTTTCTCTCAACCCTGTCTTGAGCACCGGTTCGGCTAGAGACCCTCTAGCAGGCCTTCGGCGGGGAGATATTTCGTCGGCAATGCGTGCCGGCGGTATAATCAAAATGTGCTAACAAACACCAAAAAGCATTGGACATATGACAAGAGAAAGCTTGCGCTGTTGCATATATCAGCCGCCAGGGACCAGGTCTATTTCTCGCGTTCATCTGGCATTTTGTTTCGTAGCGATGTGACCGCACTCACTCCGCCCTAGGCAATTACTTCGTTTGCTACGTTTGTGCACTGTTATTCGCCATTGTTGGATTGGCCTTGGCTCAACGAGCGACACCTCTGCAGCTCCAGGAATTGTGTTCATCGAGTTTATACGTCTAATGATACACAAGTGGTTGTCCATTTCGACACTGGCGTCGTTCGGACCCGAGAGCAGTTTTTCCTGCAGGACAGAGCCTGCAGGCAACAAAAAAATGTACCCGCAACATCATCGTCTACAATCCATCCACAGTAAATGGACGTGGGTTAAACATATTCGGAAACATCTCTGGCTAGATACAATTTGCTGTTTCGCAGAGTTTTCGCCCGAGTCAATGATAATCTACAGGCCCGAACATTTCTCGGGCATTCGATTAGAGCGATGAAATATCCGGAAAAACCTGTCGATACGCGTCCCGCGGTCTATGTCCCAAGTCATGCGTTACTGTGGCTCATACCCGGCTGTTCACGCAATTGATTATTATCGTAAAGGACAGCGGCATACCCGTAGGGTCCGAGGGCGACCCAAGGAACCGCCTGCTACCTTCCTAGCCAGAAGCGGATAAGAACGCCTCGTAGCGGCGAAAAGACGAAAGCCTTGAAAGCTGTCGAAAAGGCCTATCCTGTCCCATCTCGACCACTCACCACGTGTCGGGCAGACTTAGACGAACAGCGATGTTTTTCAACGCCAGATCCCTGATCAGGGGAACGAGGAGGTCGGTGACAGCGCGTGTTTGAGTGATTCTTCAATTCATTAGACACAAACCGCTAGACGCTACCTGTCAGCCGTGTCCTGAAGCTGAACCAAAGCCCCTTCTGCTGCTATGGTGTTTAACACCGAACTCGTGTCTTTGTCGGCCCTCGGATATTGGTCAAGGCCGAAGTGTGACGAAGCATCGTTAGATATCCACCATCGGATGACAGGACATACAAAAATAGCGCGATTTCTTTAACCTTAGACCAAGGACACTGCCAGCGGTAAGCATGACCGAGGAGACGGGTGTCGTATAGAATTGAATGGATTCCCTGTTAGAGCGCCGCAGGTGTCAACTGACGATCTCATCGGTTTTCAGGCTTAACACTCAGGTCCGCTACAGGTTCTGACGGAGTCTCGCGGAGGTACTACGAACAAAGGCGAAATTTACTTAATTAGTAGTGAATTTATCGTGGGGTTTCCTTGAAGGTACTGAAGTTGGTCAGTTTGAAGCTTAGCCTTGTTTTAAGGTCAACAAAGGGATGCCCACGCGAGATGAGTCGGTAAATTGAACAACATGAGACATGAGCTAGAAGGAAAAGGCACGAAAAGGCAATCTGCTTGAAACTAGAGCAACAGGTACAACACCCTGTAGCTTTCCACAAGCAATGGATTTTCTGTCGTGAACAAGCTTTTTTCTGTCCATCCGTGATGTAAAGCGTTTGCTTGTAGTGCGCGTTCTTTACTGGTGTATCATCTGAAAACTGAATGTATCATTATTATTATATGTAATTATGTTATTAGCTAATATTCACAAGACATCATGTCCGACTGCAGTTCCCGAGTTCCACTGAAGTGAAGTGAGTGCCGCCTATCTGTCATGACCGCTGGCAGGGAAATTTTGCAGTTTGATTCAAAAAAAAAACAATGCGTACCCAAATTTCTCCTCTTTCTAACTTATGTTTAAGACATTTGATCTATTTTACTCCGTAGAGTTTTAAATAGCCGTGTGATTATAAGTTCTGCATAGTAGCCATTTTGAAAACATCTCAAGTGCAATTAAGAGAAGGAAAAAGTATGTGTGTATGTATAATACTGTTGGCATGCGAATAAAGTGACTAAAGCGAATAAAGCGAAGTTTTTAAACTTTCGCCACCGAAAACGTACCACAATTCACCCTGCACAGCAGAAAACTCTAGCTGACTAACTAGCGCCACTTTGTTTTGTCTCCATGACACCCCACGATCTTTGCGCCACACTTAGCACAACTTTTTATGAAATATTACCCTATTAACATTCACTGCATACTTTCATGTACAAGATGTACGCATCGCGCAGAACTCAGCCGAGCGCCCGCCCGCCTATACGACCTCCCGGTGGACCCCTGTCATCTCCACGACTCTCAGGTTGATCTATCCGGCAGGCGATCAATTCATTAGTTGTCGGCTTTTTCCGTATAAATTTCCACAAAGCTTCCGCGAAAACCCCTCAAAATCCCAGGCCACCTTCGTGGTACGTCGTCGTGCTCTGTCACCATTGAGCGGTGCATGGCTGATGCCCGTCTCCTGAGCGAAGTTGGATCAGGATGAGTTGGCGTTGTCGCAGGAAAACCTACCGGCCAAGGCCGAGGGGTAGGCTGGCGTGTTCCATTATTAACAAATAATCCCACTCGCTGGCTAAGACGCTTGGCGTATGAGATGAGAAGCTCATAAGTTCAGGCCCCGTGTCCTGGCCCTTATTCATTGCTCATGCCCTGCTCATCATCAAAGAGTCGAGTTGAACTTCTTCACTGTGCTTTAAGCTGCCCGTAGACCGAGACGGCGGACGGTAGCCTCCGCCAGACCGACCGAGCAGGCTCGAGGTAAAGTTTGTCCAGCGAGAAAATCCATGATGCCTGCCCAGATGACGCGGCGATAATTAATTAACTGAATTATTAAACAGAATTGCTAAAAACGAATTCCGACTTTTGCTAAGTATGGTAGCGACACATGTAAGTATGGCGCCCCAGACACATCAGGGGACCCTATTCGGTCCTTACGCACGGCTAGATTTATACGAGAGACCCAATTTGAACTACATCTGCCTGCGAGCATCGGCGGGAATCGCGGACCTCGCTGTCATTTGCCCAGAATAGAATCCAGTTGAGACGGTTCGCTCTACATTGAATACATACATATATATATATATATATATATATATATATA
>MNPL01011787.1:2425-32873 GCA_002081605.1 Tropilaelaps mercedesae
CTGGGGTTCGGCGTGGTTATTATTTTTCGATAATAACCAACATAGCAATTGTCCTAAATAAAACTGCTTTTATTCAGAATGGCTCGATAACGATATTACTTAATCATTTCTTGTGAAAAAACCGTCTAAGATGTGCAGTGTTGTAAGTGATGGTTTACCGCAAAACAAGCCCAAGTTAGACCGCTATAGCCGGCGCCGTGAAGAAGAAATAGCACAGGTCTTTCTGGTGGACAATCGGCGGAAGCGCATCTGAAATCGAAGTGATAGGTAAACTTCTTTCCATATTATTTGCCAACACTCGCATATTGTATAACAGAAAAACCTTTCCCGAATATCGACTTTTCCCGTGGTTCAATTTTTCGTTTAATCTAGTTGTTCTTGAACATCCCTAGTTAAAGAACAGTATTGTTTTTAATTTACTCACCTATAAATTTTAAAAATATCACCGCTGTCAACTTGAACCTCTTGTTCCTGCGAGAAGTATTTATCTCCCTTTACAGGTGTATAATCTCTGCGGCCTTTACGCGCAGGCGGAGGACCTGAAGGTCCCGGTGCAGCTGGCGGCAGCTTTGAACGTAACACCTCGCGTTGAAGAGAAGACATCTCGCCTCGTTTGGGCAAGATATTATTAAAAGGAAGACAATATGGAAGTAGAGTCAACGATATCTACTACTGACTCGAAATTCAAACACAATAATTTCACAAAACGTAAATGCGTATAGAAAAACTAAGCTTGCATATTATATTATCTTTGAGCCATATATATGTCTTTATATATTGTTAATAAAAACCTAAGGCCTTTAGGTTAGCCTCTTTCTACTCCTAAATAATATAACCCTCAAAGGGAAAATGTTTGCAGTGCGGAAACAAACAAGCGGTAACGCCTGACCCACGTTGAAAGCATATTGCTTAACCCGAACACAGTGTAAGATGTTTATAGAGTTGTCCCGTAGAAGCGTGGTTTGTCTTTAGACTCTATACACTGTTCACGGTATTGTAGTAGTACTTAATCACTGAGTTCGAAACAAGGTATACAACTAAAGTGAAAATTATCATTAACACATATTTGGACAATGGTTAGACAAGTTTACGGCTAATATTTATAACGGGATGTACACTAAATTGTTAACTTCTGAGTGAAACAACAGGAAAAAGAATTGGTATTGTTGAATCAAATTTATTGATACAACTCACGAGACCACAATAATCATCATCTCGTACTCAAACTAAAAAAAAAATGTTCACCTTCACACCGTTAATAGCAACTTCTTGGTCAATGCTATTATATTATATATCTATGAGCACAAAAAAGCATAAATGTTCGTCGAAGCCAGTGTTGTAACCATCTAGTATAGAATTTTGCTAATAGCTACGGATCGACACTACCAGTGGATTGTCAGTTTATTTTAACGTTTGTACGGCTAGAGCAAATCCACATCTCACGCAAAAATATTGGCTAAAGAAAATTATGTAGTAAGTACTAACTGTTTTAGTAAGACCGGAATGTTTTTGTATACGTGCAATAATGTTCAACGATGTCACGAACCGCTTTCGTGTTTATTAAACACTGTTTCAGATCATGGACGATAACATTTGTCAGTACAACTATTATCACCTAACGGCGATCTGAATTTGTGAACTTTTGAGAGGATAATGATACTGATGCGGTTTAGACAAAATCGAACACTCAGCCTCCTTCCTTCAACTCTGCCCTCCTCCAGATCAGCAGCAGAGCAGACAGCAATAACAAAAGGCGATGCAATCCTTACACTTAAATAGGCATATTTAAACCTGCTTACTACAGCCATAATCCGGACTAAGGGTTTAATGACAGACAAATAAACTTAATGACAGACAGCTTTTCCACGGTGTAACTACTGTTAGGTTCTACTAGAAGACGGGCATCCAAATAGAACGCGCCAACAAGTAGAAGAATTCAAACCCGATTTCTGTTTGTACTTTTGTGCTGTCCAAAATGCAACCCATGAGGGAAATTGTAGCTGGAACACCAATGGATGTGCATAATCGTGTTGAAGCAGTGTTATTACATTCCTTAAAGAGTCTGTACCACACACTCTAATAATGATGACTAGGCAGAATGATATGGGTTAAAAGTCAAGTAGGGTTCCTCATATTGCCTCACGATATATATACATATATATACTATTAGGTGGCAGCCATGGAATCTAAAATTATTACACATCCTCAAGACCACACACACTGTGATGTTCGTAAGTGTAGTCCTTGCACTTGAGCCGAGGGAGAAAGGTGTGAACCTGCGTTTTCAAAGAACAAAAAATTAAGTTCTAAAACAGGAAGCAGGTGAATAAGCACAGTTATTTGATGGAATACTTTAGTTTCTATTGTAATTATTATCTTTTTCATTCTTGCTACTGTTGCAAAAAAACTAGATTTTTTCTCTCGCTGTTTCAATCGTTTTATTCTAAAATGCGTACACACAGATGCAAACTACAATATTTTGACATAGAAATAGAAATTTTATAAAATATGACATATTTTATACATAGACATTTATACATAGACATGATTTTATACATCACTCCGCTAGAATAATCGAAAGAGGGACGTAGAAGATAGATCTACCAGCGGTTGTCTATGTGCGCGGTTCCAATACGTTGGCCAATTGATATGGAAGGTGAGATATGTGCACAACTATATTTGCCTTTGCTCAGCAGTGCCACTTCTTTGGCAGTTACTCTACAGTCGTCTTCGACCAATGTAAGAATAGCTAACTTCTCTAAAAAATCAAATCATTATCGTTGTTTCTAAACGTTGTTTTCTGAACTTTGTTAGCCGTCGAAGCAGAGCAGACTAAACGGTACCACCAAAATTACGTCGGCAGCAGAACATTAGTACGCTGTTGATGATGTTGATAGTTCATGCTCATGTTGGTATAAGACATGCTTACCCTGGTCGTTCGTAAGTCCCCCCACGTTTGCCTGTTCTGTCTTGTTCACAATCATTGACTTCGAAATGGGGCGTATTTCCTCCGTTTCGTATCTGTCCACAATCTAGTGTATGTAGACTAGACCGACTCAGTCATTGTCAGGGCAGGGGCAGCAGCAGCGTTATAAAGTACCACAGACATGCCAATATCTGGTTGCATCATGGAGACGTGCATGCCTGTATTAGAGTGACTGCTATGACAGTAAACAGCGCGACAGCGTTACGTGTGTAACCTTGTATCTGTGAATTTGCTCTATCTATTGATTGGTCATAAACGTTTTTTTATTTAATAGGAGACACTTCAGACTATTTGCTTCGGTCATCCAGAATGGTTAAGTCGTCTTGCCACTATTGCTAAAAATAAAAAAAGAAACTTAGAGAGACAGTTATTAATGAAAGCTAAGCTCGGCCGTGAAATAACAGCGCTTCGAATTCTTAGCAAGATCAGGGATACGTTTGGTAATAGAGTTGCTATCACTGGGTGGTACCCAATCCATCCAAAGTGCGTCAACAAGGTTCAGTGTTTCCGAGATCACAGTATTGCAACAGGATGCAAGCTTTGATGCAAACGAGATTCTAGAATGGTTAATAATAATAAAAGTAATAACAAAAAAGGGTACTTAAAGTTAGATACATAAAATAGCTCCACTTCTACTTTAATTGAAATGAACGTATTTTAACGCAAATAGCCCCTCAAAGTCTCGCGCATTTTGCGAAAGATCGATAAAAATAAAGCAGCAAGCTCTGCGACAGAAAACTTCATTGTTTCATGTTAAATCACCTCTATCGAAGGTAGCGGAAAAGAATTCCATTGGGTCTGTTAGACAAATTAAGCCATATAGCGTTAAATGGATGTAGCGCCGTTAGCCAAAGTGTGTTTACGTTATCTTTTCTTAATCTCGGCTTAGCTTATCATATGCTCATATATCTACCGGCCGCTACTCTAAGAAACATGTGTGATAACGTTTCCATAATAATATCTTATGTCCTATGGCTATGTCACTGCCACAGAAAAGCTATAATATTACTGCCATTATTTGTTATCAACTGATACTTAGAGCTTCGCCTTGTCCATAAAACGTATGCATTAAAGTTGTTTCTTATAAAAAACTAGTTTTGTTTAATATTGGTAATTAAATCATGAGCACGTTTCTAACCAATCGTATGACTGCGAACTCCAGAAACTCCTCCCTGTCTTATTTAGATGTTGGCTTAAAATTGATGATTGTAGCTACTGATGACGCGTGCATGTCTTCGCTAAAATTTTTCAGTGGGACTTTGGCCTTGTTGCTTTACTAACTTCACATCGGATCAGACTTCAATGGAATCTGAATTGACTGGGCAGAGTTTGACAACCTTGCTGCTGGTGCAAGAGCAGCTGTTGCTTGGCGGATACCGATAAGGTGCTCGGTCATTTAGTGGTTCAGCTACATTTTAACAAACAATAGATAGACAGCTTTATGGTGAACAATGAATCTTGTACAGATTATATTTGAGCCCACTTTAAACAATAGCATTATTTGCAGCTATCAGCTTTAGGCTTGTGCACTGCTCAGTAGTTTGACACTGTATAAATGGAAAAACGCTGAGTCGGTTGGAAGGATAACAGCGGATAAGTGTTTCTAAATATTTTGATAATGTATAGTAAAAAGTTCCTGCTAGCGTTCAAACTACTGAGCACCACTGCCTCTGTAACAGGTTCGCCGAGGGCCTGTAAAAGAGGAATCAATTCTAATACTTTTTAGGACAGAGGGAATATAACGGTCATGCAGCTTGCTCAAGCGTAACTGCACGTATACTCAAACTATTGACTCAATAAGCTTCACTGATTGTATGTGTCTTAATTGGAGTTTGAATCGACGACTGTGGGACTTCTGGGTGCACACCTTGCACACTGCTACTGAGGAAGCTAGAAAAATTTTCTTCAACTTCACGAAGCATCATTAATGTTTTAGACAATATGACGCCTGTAAGGATTGTCTAAAGCATCCAGTATTATTGGGTGGTGAATAAACGCATCTGAAAACTCAGTCCAGGAAGTCGTACACGATCATATAAGACTTCTCTACGATAAGCAGATATCCGTTATTTCGAAACTTTCGAGCTTCAAATGAAGTGCAAAATGCAAAAAGGAATGGAATAAACTTGTTTAAGTCACAATAAATTGTTATGTTTATCGTTTTTATAACTGTAGCTGATAGTATATTAGTGCTTTTTTGACATATTAATGGGGTACTATAATTCAAACACTTAGAATTGACGACCAGTTTTTGTTTAATGAATTCGTTTTGGATTATTCAATATACATAGAGTATGTTATGAACAACATCAATAAATGCGTAGCAGTTTCTTTTAAGGGTAATGATTTACCTACCGAGGCCATATTTGTTTCTTTTTCTGAGGTCCATTACACAGAAAACTACTCAAGAATGGCTTAAAGCACATGTAATGCTATCGGTTCGGAACGGTCATTTCAGTAGAAAAGTTCTATTTTTAAGATAATTGGCCTGGCCTTTTTATTTGCTCAAATACCGTACTGCCTGTTATTTTACTCAAAGCTGAACACAGTAGACAGCCAAACATTCTAAAAACTGGTAACAGTTGAGCTAATCGATCCATCTAACGATTATTTAACAGTGTATTATATCGTTTATGTCATAGCTTTGTAACATTATCAAACAAAAAAAAGCAGTGCCAAAGTTAAAACAGTGTCTACGCGCTATCTGATCTATTGTCGTGTTTACGATCACCTCTACCCGCTCCTATAAGTGCTTGAAAAAAGCAAGAACTAAGTAAGTTGTTAGATTCCTGCTTTCGGTGACTGCCTACGAAGTACTTCCGGAGGCGAGAAGAACTCTCGCGCTTTATGCGAGGGCGACGGTTGGTCGGCCACCTGCATCAGACAAAATGCAACATCGCCTATCTCCTTAAACCTGGTCCGACGTGGAGCGCTGACGTATCGCGCGATCTCCTCAAGCATAGGCGACGACAGAAATAGTAAATATATATAACGGTTACAATGAAGTTGAAAGAACAATTGAAACAACCGAGTAGTGATACTAATCTAAGTGATTAATTAACTGAGTGACACACTCTCGACTATTCGTGGATGGTAGGCAACTCTCTGAACAACTGTACGGCGATCCGCTTGTGCTGAGGTTCTGAATTAGTGAACTGTATGCGAGTAAGATGACGTGATTATCTAGCAGAGCTCACTTGTGTCAGAAGGGTCTGTCAAATATAACCGATACCATTTGTGTACTGTGGAAAGAGTAAGCGCTGAGGGATCTAGATGTTTGTATTGCCAATCGCTGTATAACGCCCATAATCATACAATGTCGTGTAATTAACTCCGTAAAAACGTTTGGAATAAAAGAGTGTCGGTTGGCTACAATGAACAGACGTAACACTGAACATGAATTATGATTGTTTAAAAAATTCATCAAATGGCTATTGATTTATGTTGCAGGACATCGTTGGATTAACTTTAATTAAACTAATATTTACACACGGTGACGATATTGGTAAGTGTTGAATCGTAGATCTCAGATTTCTATGTACAATCGAACAATTCTATATGCAATCAATTCCATATATGAAAACTCTGTAATTAATTAACAAACCTCTACTGCCACCATGAACTTTACATATCTCTGGTAATCAACTCGGTAGCCTAAATCCAATGTGGATCTTTATCCACTATATTTCCAGAGCTTACCCTAAACGGTGCTTGTTCTTTTTGAACCCTTTCGACCTTGACCAAATTGAGGTCGCGTTCAAAACAATGGGTCTACTGCGAATTCAATGAGCCTCTTTTTTTTGGTCAGATACTCCCGCCCACGCTAATTCTCACTGCAGTAAGTGCCGTTTTCCCGGACACCTCAGTATATATTTTTTCCGAGGCATTGTACTTTTTTGCTGGTGGAAATTTAGTGTTCCTCCAGGCAAATTATAAATTCCTCGTACTTTTTCGTTCAGTAAAGAATGTCGACTTTGTTTTTTACAACACGGATTCTAGTCAGTGTCTCTAGTTGCATTTGCTCAATCTCCAGTTCCGTTTTAGTCTTGGCCATAGTCACTAGTGTCAGATCGTCGATTTCTGTCATAGTGCTTATTCGCGCTGAACTCATTTTTGACCTTGGATAGGCAATCAAGCTTGGCTCACCAGGCAATAATATATTGAAACCGTACGCAGATGACTTGAAGTATGGTTTCTCTGAGACTAAAAAAATTTGGACTGATTCCCGCCGTATCTGATCGGTTGCTATTTATCACGTGCTATATATGAGAAATTCCAACTAGATGGTATTACTTACATTAAAAATGGTCTATCAGACGTACGTAGGTTAATAAAGATAATGATGGTAACAAAAAATTAACTAGGCCTACTCTCACAAATTTCTGGCACATTTATGAGCGTACTTTATGGTATTTATTTGCCGCAATATTGTATTGAATATACAATTAACATACACATTGGATTCAATAGTTATATAGCCCAATAGCTCGCTGCGGGCCACGCAACTGTGAAAATAGCTTATTGTACAATCAAGTATTACGTACATATTGACTTTGGTCATTTAGACTGATATTATTAGTTAGTAACAGTATTACTAAGATACAGTACTAAGTATTAGTTTGATATTATTAAATAGTAACATTTCAAGCTATTCGGTCCTTTAAATACAATACACAATAAACTAACAAGGTTTTCCCTACAAGTATTCATGGAACAACGCAGATTACGAATGCCAAAGAGTGGCGAATTTCACATTGCGACATTTCTATTACAAATAAAAGATTGTCAAATATCTGTACGACAGCGGCTAGCCACGATCAAACGTCCATTAGACCCATGTGTCTGGTTTGGGGAAACTTTAATAGATAAGATGTTTGGCAAACAGACGCTTAAGATTTGGAAACAAATGTGCAGACCCGATAACGAATGCATAAAAAGCGAATACTTAAAGGAGAGAATGTAGAAGCTGTATGCTTCCTCTTAGATCTATGGGCCATAATTCTCATAGCCTGTTTCTGGCGCTTATAAAGGGGATTATCGCATCCTTGTATGTGAGACCACAAGTTTCAACATCGTAGAAAATGTAAGACGAGAAAAATCCATGGTATATCCAAGGGCGGCATTTATTCATAGATAGGATTTCTTAGGAAGATTTTTTAAGGTACACATTAAAGAAACAAATGGTTGGTGAGTCGACAATCAACTGAGTATTAATATTGATAATGCTATCCAGAGCAAAGATGAATTCTTGGTGAGACGAATGTGCTTTGTTTGCAAACATGTAAGCGTTTAAAAAAGATAGCTACTAGACACACGAGTTATCGTATAGAGTTCCTGTACAATAACTTGAAGGTTATGATCAGAAACATGAAGAGTAGTGTCATCTGCATGGAAATGTACTCTTGAGGAAATTGGCAAAGAACAAAGGGATATAGGGACTATGAATAGAGTTGCAGTTTGATTAAAACTACAGTTGATGAACCTTGTCGAGAAAATAAAGGGACCAACGGAACCAAGTGATTGTTCTCATAAAGCATACTAAAGAGTACTAACCAGTATCCTTAAATGCAATCTTTAGATGTACGGAGCCTTTCAAATAATTGGCGATTATGGAGGCTTGTCAATCTTGTTTTTACGGGACCGGAATTGTGAATCCCACATAACCGAAAATTTTAATATGATATATTTTAGTGTACCTTGTCTTTTTAAATGTAGGTATGAAATCGCACTGGTCATGACTAAGAGCACATCTTGAATGACATCTCCTGCATGAGATCTGGCGAGGCTAGAGGACATAAATGATCATAGATTGAACACAATATAACATAGCAATGTACCTTATGCGTAGATTGTCATAAAAATGATTGATGCATGCCTGCTTCAAGACCATGTAATGTTAGGAAATATTTCTAAGCTGATTTCTGTTAACAAACATTAGAATTAAACAAAAGTTGTGAAACCCGATTACAGAAGAAGGTTATCTTAATATAGGCTTCCTGAAGAGAGTTCATCAGAGTTGAATTTTTTTAGCTATATACTAGAGCGGACCTAGATTGCACAGAGCTGCCTCGGTGTCACACTACATATACGGATAAAATATGTAAATAATGGTGTTAGACACCTATTATTATTAGTCTAATTGGTCATTATGCTGCGATGTCTATATCTGTATATATATATATATATATATATATATATAATTCAGTGTAATAGAGAGCAACTTATAGCACTGTAAATTACCCATTCCTAATTGGCTTCGATAACTTGATTGTACCTATTAAGATTGTTGTGCTACGTTATAAAAACGGAAAACACGAAAAAAGTTTTAGATTTATGTATGTGAGATAACAGGCTAAAAAGTCATGCAGTATTTTCCGGTTATAGCATGCCAGTTATAAAAATAATTTAGCCATATAAGAAAATCGTGATGACAGCAATTACATTATTACTTTCAAATATAAATAATTAAAACACTGCGTTTTGGATGCTTGATGAGGTATCAGTGATTAAAAGTGTTTAAAAGATTGTTAAACTTTAGAATTTTAGTTTTGCTCGAAGTGCGTAAAAAGCACGAACATCGATGTAAATAGATTAAAATTACGGCAATAATCTCTTTTTATGTTAACTTCCTTTAGATAATGTTATGACCCCATCTTATTGAATAAAAAGATCAGAAATGATTGCTATAAGTAAATCATTTTACGTTTGAAGACTGCTTTTTCATCTTTGAGAAATCAAGCATAACAGAGATTTTCATTATTTAATGACAACACCCGTTCGAACGTGTCTTCGAGGGATAAGCTAAGTGATTGATACACCCTTTACTTAGGTCTCCATAAATCATGCTGTCGGAATAAATCTTTGTAACCACTCAGCGCCATAAATACATATTAATATAATTACAGTTATAGCTGAGGTTAAAAACGAAGAGTCATGCATTTTAAAACACTTTTAATTAAGGGGCTGTACATTATTCTATTCACGCCTTGCCTTGCTTGAAAATCGCTTCCAGTTTTCGAATTTCCAGCTTCCACTATGTAACATTAGCGCTTACTCTGCTTCAAGCAAGAAAAATTAACAAGAAAAGTTGTAGATGGTTGATACTCTAAGTCTTTCAACTAAAGGAAATCGCAATAATTCTAGTTGAGATCGGTGCTTTTCTTAAAGTGCGCATTATGAATTATTATGGTAACGTTAAATAATTCTGTAACTGCGACAAGTCAACACTTTCGTTTGTAAATAACGTAGAGAAGTCGTCGCAGCAAAACCCGTTTGTAGCCCGCCGTCTTTCATGTCGCACTAACTTCTGTGTAAGTCAGAACTACGCTTGACGGCTCACCACTTATATGAAATCACAAAATGTAGTAAACACGATTACCTGTCTATCTTTACTACGACGTGAGGGGGGTTACACGAGAATCCTCTTGCAGTTATTCCTATAAACTAGCACAGTTTAACTTCACCTCCCTTAATCATTCTACATTGTTACCCTTCTACATTCTACGTTAGTACCCAATTCTAGAAAGATCCCTAGAAAGTAATCTTTGACATTCGATGCTGCTGTCACTGTTGCATCTTAATGTCCAGTCGTTCAGACTCATTCTTGGAGACGAACGGTGACTATTGCACGAAGTAAGTAACAAAGCTTTCTGTATAATAGAAACGAGACGCTATCCTTTGGCAACGTAAAACTATGCTTGACGTCTGCACTTGACTTTGGTCGAAAGGCAATGTCTGCAGCAAATACATTTTTTAGGTTAGGCGGTCAATTTCTAAAAATGGCAGTATGTTTAAATTATTATTATATTAATTACAGGATGTTCAATGGCGCGCTGGCCGTTTCTGTTTCTGAGCGTTGCCATAGGAATGAACACACAGGACTATGACTATGGTGATACTGACTACCCCGACCTCCTAAGCAATGGCAACGGATTTAATTCTGAAAACCTGGGAATCTTCAACCCATTTGGACTTTCCTTCAATAATCCATCAACATTTCGGAGGCCTACACAACGACCCCAACGAAGGCCAAATGTGGTCGTTATTTTGGCCGATGACATGGTAATGTCAATAACGAATGGTAAAACCGCTGGTAGAATGGATAGTAAACTTAATAAAAAATATTGAATCTAAGGTTTCGCTTTAGAGACACCGCTCTGTGTTTTTGATTGATTGAAACTGTTGAGCAATGTCTGTGACTAGCTGATTATTGAGTTATCACTATAGACTATCACTATAAACAAAATATCACGCAAAAGAAATACTTCTATTAATGGACTTCAAACAACGGCGGAGTGTCGGGTGGAGTCTCGTGGAATAGAATTTTGCTTGCTAATGTCTTCCATTTTTCTTGTGCCTAAGATACACTATAATATTTCTCCTTTTATAAATTCGTGCAGTACAACTCTACGTTTTATTAATGAATGTTCATTTGCCGTTTCATATTGTCCTGCTTTTTAAACCTGAATGTACTACTCTTTACTTTAATGCTTGCATATTATACAACATGTGTTCACATGCATTTTTTTTTTAATTTATACGTACATAACGTATTCTGCTATGTTAATCTTCTTACTTTATTACATGTGCCACCGTAACCCGTTCTATTTTATTAAGGAACTCTTTAGGGATGGGTTCAAATTTTCCTATATTTTCAAGACTGTAGGACTCCTTACAGGTTAAAAGCTGCGATGTATTTTAACCTTGTAAATTATAAAAGGCATAGATGAAGCATGCTATGGAATAGCGTGTGATCCTGGCTTGAAGAATCGACATATGGCCTTTGTGCGTCTTAAGATGGCGAAATATAACGATCTTACTCCAGCCAGCTAAATAGTAGCGCCGTTTCACGTTCATTAAAATTTGATCAATGTAAAATCAACGACCAACGTATCAAAATTTCTGCTTTTTTGTTCGCTATAGTTGTTACGACAGAGTGGCTTACATGGTCATTTGAAGACATGAAAGGCTTAATCATAGTAAACTTTCAGTTTAGATGATACCTACGAACTATATCTTATTGTAGAGATGCAACTATCAAAAAGGTGTTTGAAAACGTTGGCCGTGATTTGTGCAGCCCAGTTACAGTACATCATTAATCTAGCTGCAACACAATTTGCTGTGTAATTTATCTTCGATTGTCTGGCCTTATATAGGGATGGAGCGATGTCTCGTTTACGGGTTCGGGGCAGATCCCGACACCAAACCTGGACGCTCTTGCCTCGTCAGGTGTTATGCTGCAGCATCATTATGTCCAGCCGCTCTGTACACCTTCGAGAGCAGCTCTCCTCACTGGAATGTATCCCATCAACACTGGTATCAACATCACGTACTCAACTAGATAAAGCAAAAATTCACTGTATATCAAGAAGTCAATAAGCAATACTCGAAAAAATCTAATGTCATCTATTTTTCTTGTTTGTGCTTTTTCATGCAATATCTAAGAAAGTGATACTTCATTTACACCATAGTTGTATGTTTATATATAGATATTACTCTTTATAACAGGGGAGATCTATCAGACAATCTAATGCTGATACCTACCTGACAGTCTACATATTCTTAAATTTACAAACAAATCAAATTACACAGGAATGCAGCACTACGTAATTCGGAGTCGCGAGCCTTGGGGCCTTCCGCTCGACATTAAACTTTTACCGCAACATCTCAAAGAACTTGGCTACTCCACTCATATTGTGGGCAAGTGGCACTTAGGCCAGTTTCGTGAAGAATATTTGCCTACTAGGAGAGGATTTGATTCACATCTTGGCTATTACAATGGATACATTGATTACTTCACTCACAATCACACCTATGTAAGTTTGATCATTCATTTTATCTAGACTAGCCACAATGACGGTGTTCTTTTGTAGCTGCATTTAGACTATTTCACCTGAACTATTATTGAGCGGAGCCACACAGACAAAGTTCATAATTAACTTTTTTCTAGCAGTTCAGTTTTAGGTAGCTTAGGTGTAATTGAATCGCAGTTCTTTTAGCAGGTATAAGACAGCAGGTATTTGCTTTTGTAGTATTTTATAACAAGCGTCATTCTAATTTAAGTCATGAGTACCACATTTCATTAGCGAGTATTCATTCAGCTTCTACGAGCAACTTTAGTTGTTTAGATCGCATGAAAAATTTTAAAATCTTTTGAAGCATTACCCTTGGAAGCATGTCACTCTAATATAACATGCAAGGCAACACTCTATGAGTCATCGTGATTTACTACTATGTGAAATTTCTGTTAGCTGTATAACAATATTCACATTAGTTATAACTTAAAACAGACGGAAAAATCGTAATACCTTTTACAAACATTAGGGATCTTTAATACTCATAGTTAGATTGCGGGGCGACTAAAATGGTTAACCGGGAACCTTTTATGCAACAAATGAATTTGAGTAACTTTAGAAGTGCATTTATGCAATTTATAACCTCCCGCCGACATTATAAGCTGCTTATATATTTTAGTTCTTTGATACCCCTTTAGTTGATCTGTCGATTTACAGTGGCTCGCATTTTATGAGTCCAGGTTTTTTTATGTTTAACTCATTGTTGCTGGACGGATTCCTTACGTTATCTTATTGTGTTAAGAAATGTGCACTTTATCAGTATTGACACAGAATATACCAGTAAAATGTCGAGTCGACTCACTATTTATATTTAAGCAAGTTCGTAGCATGCCTTATATTCGTAGTTTATATACATCCCATTACTGATATATCTGAGTGTATCTATTATAATAAATGTTTTACGTTATAACACTTCTTTCCGTATCCAAAATAGCCGTTTTCGGAGCGTATGCCGCCATCAATAAATTCGAGAAAATTCCTTACATAAATTTTATTCTGAAAATATACACGAGAGTACAATTAAAATGATGTTCAATTTCACTGTACCTTTCTAGCAAAAATATAGCGCGTTGGACTTTTTCCTAAATGAAAAACCCTACTTGACCAGTGAGTATGCGACTCGTGTATTTACCCGCCGCGCTCAAGAGATCATCCGGGATCATGACGTCGATGAGCCTCTTTTCCTTTATTTCGCCCATTTAGCAGTTCACAGGGCTACAGATATGAACCCATTTCAGGTACTTTTTTGTTCTCCATTTCAAATTTAAACCATAAATATTCAATAGCTTGAAATTTTTCGCCTTTCGATTCTCCGTTTTATGTGGACTTATAATAGATATGAACAGAATACAGCCAACTATGGTCATTCTACCGAGTTATGCTAACATATGATGCAAAATGACTCAGATAAACGTCAAGCGGAGGTAGACTTTGTGCTATTGAATTTTTCTGACCAATTTGCTGGCGGATGTAAAGGAATTTTGCTTGAATTCCTATCTGATCACCCAGTTAGCAGGCAAATTTTGTTTTTACGTGGTAATGCTTAAACATTTGCCGTAAATTATTGTCGCTTGATAATAAATAATTTGAGGCATATGTCACGCTTTAAACAAGAGAGTTTAGAGATAATTTTGAGTGATGCGTGTTTTGTTGTGATTCGTTTAGGCTCCAGAAGAGACAGTCACCAAATTTTCCTACATTGGCGATCATAATCGCACAACATTTGCTGCAATGTTAGCAGAGCTTGATATCTCAGTTGGTCAGGTAGTGGAAGCCCTAGCTCGTAAGGGGATCCTGGACAACACCGTCATTTTGTTTTCATCTGACAACGGCGGACAGGCCACCGCACCTATGGAAAATACCGGTACTAACCTCAGCCTGAGACTCTTTAGAATCCATTTTAATTCAATGATTTCCCCAGGACTGTTTGAGAAGTTGCCTTAGTTGCAACAATCTTGAGAAAATTCTGCCGTCCCCAGCATCAGCTTTATTTAGAAACGCCGTTTAGGATTAGTTCTAGGTTTTTAAAAAGTTTTACATACTGTGTAATTTCAGTGTTTTTACATCATTCTATAGTTGAGTAAATAGTGTCCCTGATACTTGCTACAACGATTAAACCATGCTTCAGTAGTCATTTCCACAGGTGAGATTGCTGTAAATGAAATTACCAAGTGGCTGCTTTACTAAAATAAAGAAAAACAGTTTTTATAATACATAACTTATAGCGTAGTCCATAGCGTTCATTTATCGCAAAAATGTTGTGTCTTCTAGGTTCCAATTTTCCGCTTCGTGGCCAAAAGCGGACATTATTTGAGGGGGGAACGAGGGTCCCTGCATTTGTCTGGAGTCCCCTCATCCGAAGGCCAAGGAGAGTTTTCAGAGGAATCACCCATATTGTTGATTGGTTGCCAACCATCTATCACCTAGCCGGTATTACAGCACGAACATTTTGATTCGCACAAGCCATTTTTAATTAATGTATTATCCTAGCCCTCGGAGTCATACTATATTTTCATTTCACTTGATTATTTTATTGTGAATTAAGGAGTGTCGTGACTAGTAATGTCTTTTACAGCAGTTTATTAGACAAACCTGCTAACAACGCGTTCATTGTATTTATGGCAACAAATATTTAAAAATGATACATATAATATTAAATTACTTTATTACGACTACTTTAAAGATATGTTTAGTTCTTTTTTCATTATAATATTCTTTCTCAAGGGAATATACATGGCAATTAAGGCATCAGTTACATAATTCCATTGTAATAAAAATAAATTGGAAACCTGGTATGATTGCTAAATTTGTACATCGAAACAATCCTTCTTGAATTCCACAGAAATCTACAGTCTTGATACGAGTCGATGCAGGTAATAGAGGTTTATGCAGACATATAATATGTAATATGACCGTTTTTGACATACCAATTTCAGGCTATGTAATTTTGGTTAACTTGTAGGATGGCTTGCGATGCGACTAGCAACGTTATTATTCATTCGATCTATTGGGACTGTTCTACAGCTTAATTTCGCTAATGCACAGGCTAGTTTCGTTTATCTAAAAATAGCGTGTCTCCGCTGTTTGTATTGTGCCGTTTCTGACACATTTTTTTTGAGCATTAACATCTTCTTAACACTCGCTCGGTAATGGATTTTGTAAGCACAACCTCCAAATTTTGGAGCAAAGCACATAATTTTCAATGCCAAAAATATTTTTTCATTAGGTTCGTCGCTTGCACTAGATAAGTTAGAAAAACTTTTCAGTATATTTTAAAAGTTTTTGTGTTTTATTATCAACTTTGTGGGGACATTTACATCTAAGTGTTGAGAGAACCAGCGTCTCGTATTGCTCATTCGAACATTATTACTCGAGTACCTTTTAGAAAGTTACGAGATTATTAGAGTATCTTAAAGCCACTCTTTTTAACTTAAGCAATCTCACTGAATTTATAAAAAAGTAGCGAATAGGCAGGGCAAGACTGTCGACATGCATTTAAAACTGCACGGAATTATTGCACATAATTGGATATGGTTCAATTTGTCTTCATTCTAAAAAGCTTACAAGTTTCATCCCTTATTGCAACCTAGGTGGTGATGTGCGCTCGCTGGGCCGTCTGGACGGTTTAAATGTGTGGAATTCGATATCTGATGATTTGCCTTCTCCACGTATAGAACTTGTATACAATATCGATCCTGTGGAAAGAGATCTTGCCATACGCGTGGGTCGCTACAAACTCCTTTTCGGTACGACTTGAATTTTGGGGACCACCAGATAAATAAAAAATTTGATTAGTTAAATTTATAGGAGTTATTTAATTGAAGCTATACACGCCATGTAACATATAATCTCTAACATATGAAATTTTCATGGATAATGATGTAAAACTTGTTTATGAATATTAGTTAACGGACGGCAAACTACGCATCAAACTAGTACCTATTTATGAATGTATAAGTCTACGTTAGGTTACTCTTAGTGCACTTGGGTGCGGCAGCGTAAATCTGGATGGTGTTTGGTCAAAATACCATAACTATAGTGTCGGCGTAAACACAGGTTGGAAGCATCATTAAATTGATTGTATGAAGATGATTACCACCTTCGCTAAATTACTTGAGAATAATTTTTTTTTTTGGCGAATTATTGTTCCAGGAAAACAATACAATCTTACTGGGTGGTACGACGGCCGCGGTTTTGGTTATGTGTCACAATTTGCGCTGGAAAAATATATGGATCAGTCGACTGTGGCCCGGATATTTCGGGATCTCGGATATTGGTGGAAAGGTTTCCTTTCCTTTTTACTGAAATTCGCACTGTGTTATGCCCCACTTTTCGATGTGCTTTTGTGTTGGAAATGAATTTAGAGGCTGTGTCACTTGAATTGTCATTATATCCTAAAAATGGCCACATGATTGTGAAAAACTCATCTCATGTGAAAAGCTATTTTTAAACTGCTGTTTTGGAATTTCAGGGCGTGGACAGGATTACCAGCGTAAACCCACTTGGCAATGGCGTGAGAATGCGCGCGTACAGTGCGGGCGCCACCCGGACGCCCATCCTTGCGTGTCCAGTCAGCAACCATGCCTCTTTGATCTGGACACTGACCCCTGCGAGTATAACAATATTTACCAGCAGTTTACGCAAGTAAGGATCACTCTACAAGGAAGATTCCTCATCTTCAACTCTGTTTAAACTGTTGTAGATGCAGTTGCGAAGGAAACTGTATGCAAGCTGGGCAGACAAAATCCATGTGCTGTTGCATTTCTAGACGCATAAAAACGCTCATGGGTTGCATAAACACAATAAAGCTTCATTGACCATTGTTACCATTCTACGCTCCTACATTAATTTTCATTATTATCCACTCCAAAGTAATTTCACATACGTAGAAGTGCGTTTACTATAACCTATAACTCTGTCTTGTCTGTCCTATAAATTCTAAAAGACGTATTATTACTATCACTAATAGTAAACAATACAACCTTCCAGTCTAGTCGCCTCGTTTCTCCAGAAAATTCTACTCATCGTTATTATCCTTACAAATACTTGTACAACTGATGATCCATAACAAAAACGTTAGCTATTGCAGTTTTACAATTTTGGATCTGCAATGAAGTGCATGGTCATGAAATGACTGCTAGGCTACTCCGACTGCTACATCAAAATTTTTTTAGCTGCCATAATACCTGTATTTTCAATCGATAACGCCGGTTTATTTGTGATGTAACAGGCTGTTATATACAAAAAACGGAACTGTAGAAAATCTGAAAAAACGCGATTCTGTTACCGCCAAACACGGTCGAATATCTGTCCCCAACTGCCTTTATCGATGGCACGGAAGCAGTCCTAAAATCTCAAGCCTTTATTTACCGAGCGTCATTTTAGCAGTTTAGTTTCTTGGAAATGTGCTTAACATAACAACATAAGTATTCCAGAACGTTTCCATACAAATCCTTATGACTGAAATTCTGCTGCCTCACCTTGTTGTATAGGAAATTCAATTCCGACAGTTTAAAAGAAAAGCAGCATTAGATATCACACTGGTGGTTTATCTTTTGAACATTTTTAATAATCTTTTTAGGCTTAGGTATTTAGCTGCGGAATTTATATGCGTAGCTTGGCCCCAGCTTTTCGGTGCAACTTTTATCGCTTTTTCAATTTTGCTTGGAGTTAAAGCATTTTCAAATTGAAGAAATAGGTTGTTTACTTACACCGGAGTTCCCGAATCAGACTTCTTCGATGTTTCGGGCTTCTTCTCATTTGTTGAAACTACGTTCATTATAGCCTCGCTATGATGGTTTCAGAGGTTGTGCTACGTGCTTGCGGCTGAGAGTTTTCTATCCTATTTTTGTGGAAATTCTGACATGGTCAAGCTATTTGATTTTTAAAATAACTTTGAACTTTAAAATAAGAAAACAAACGCGCATGAGATATATTCGCGAAGAATCGTTTTGAAATAATACTTACATAAATCTGTTAACCATTCATTAATATTGAGAAGGGCTTCCAAAGACGAACATTTTCAAACCAGTCGTTATTTACGTCTGAACCAGTAAAACATTCTGCAGATCTCTAGAAGAATGTAGTTGTTACACACAATTTCTAAAATCCATCATTTTAGTAAAACGTCCCACTTAAAGTTTTCCTTCCGTAATTGTTATTCTAAACAAATATGTGTGATTCTGAACAAAAAAATAGTTTACTTAATTTTTCTACATTATTTTGAAAGTTAAAAAAAAATTATATATATATATATATATATATAGCCCTTTCTTAATTTCAATAAATATAACGATTTACTTGAATCTAGTTTCATATAAAAGCTACTGAACTCTGAATACTCTGAATTTTTTACTAGCGAACAATATTCCTATACCGTAAGCAACGATTTGTTTTGTGTCATCCCTAACTAGCCATTCTAACTAATAGTCGTATTCTTAATTTAAATATGGAAATATTATACATTATATATATACATTTACTATAAATTTAGATATATAAATATTTCTCCATTGCTTGTTTGGCGTTAATTCACTTTGTAATCAATTTCAGGTTGCAGATTATCTATTTGTTCGGCTACAATTGCACGCCCATGGCGCAAAGGTCATTAATAACCGGCCAGATGATGAAAACTTCAAGCCCAACATCACATGGGGTCCCTGGGTTCAGTGACATTAACCATCGATTTTGTCTTATTGGTTCCAAAAGTGAACATTTTTTCAGTGTATTACATTCACAACTACTAACCTTAATACGCTTCAAAAAACATGTCGTTTGCCTAGATGACGTAAGGCTTATCTTTTGGATTAAAGGTTGGGAATACAATCATACAGACATATTCAACGATTTGTAGTTTAATCCGAAAGGGCTTTTACTATTATGAACTTCTTTGCATGTGCGTTGGTGATTTTTCAAAATAGAACGCTTTGAAATAGTCGCGGTCGGTAAGGCGTCTCTATAAGCTCCAGCCTGTTGTAAAAATGTCCTTTGTTTGAAACTGATAAAGAAACATACAGAAAAATAATAGCAGCTGTTTGTTTTTGTGAAGATTGATAGTACATTGTAACAATTGTCCGAATATGTTACATATTAGAGATATCCAATTGCAATTTTTACTGCGCAGGTAATATTCGCACTGATTGATTGTAACGTAATATTAGATGGGCGTTTGCAGTCGTCGCAATGCCATACTGTATTTAATCAATTGTAGATATTTAATGAATAAACTTATCTTTTGAAAACGACTTCAATGTGTTTTTACGACAGGAAGCACATATCTTTATACAAAAGAATTGTATATACATTTTATTTAGAATCACTTTTATTTGACAAGAAAAGCCTCTTGTTCACTGGAAGAGAAAATACCCCTATCGGTAACAGTTTAAAATAGTTTCTTGAGGTCTGCAGAAGTTTGGGTACGTGCTAACTAACCGATCGGCAAAAATTGAAATCATAACGGTTCCACTCCCTTCTGAACAAGTGGAGCACGTTTCATATACATTAGAAATGAATTGTGTTTAGCTATGTAATTGATTGCAATAACATGATTGGCAAAAACAAAACACAACATCCCGAAATGCAAGTACATTGTATTATATGCAGCAATTGCATCAAGGTTTGTGTTTCATTCTGAACTTTTTTGTTGAATACAAAGTAGATCGTAGCGAAAATGTATTCTATTTCTTATATGGCATGTATCTTATATAGTTGTCAAAGTAAACACCTTCACCCGTTACGTGTATGTGTCCTGAGACAAGTGTTTCTAAATTGGTGACTTCAAGACCATACGCTAATATAATGCCTTTTGGTGAGTGTTTTTCTGAAAACACTGATACTAAAAAATACAGAGATCAAAAAATTAAGAGAAACAACATTGTTTCCCAACATTATAACCCACTTAGGATATTTGTGGCATATTTGTGCCAACGTACGATTTCGCAAATAGAAGGCTACAATATCGAAAACATTTTGAGACATTGTGGACTAGTCGCCCACTTCAAAAATTTACAAATTCGGAGATGCTTATAGCATAAATCTGCAGACCCAAAAATAGGATTCAACAAATGATTTAGTTGAATAGGAGAGCGCCGATAATGACTAACAACATGTTTTGACTACTCGAAGCGTGCCGCGCTTATTTCGTGTATAATTAATTGTCTGTTCGCGTCGGAGGAGCGTTCTACGTATAACACTTGGCGTAGCTGATACATTCTTCGTTAAGTTTTCACGTTATAATAATTGCTATATTTTCTGCTATATTATCTACCATGCGAAATTGCACGATTAGGGCCGTATTAAGACTCCGCGAGCAACACTCATGTGGTAAGCCGTCATTTGGTTTCCTTCACTTCGTCTTAGTGTATCCTTTCCCTAACTTTTAATATTATGTTTAAGCTTTTAATATTATATTTCTCTATTGTTTAGTGTTTTGCATTCAACCACAATGTGTTCCATAGTGTCCTCTTCATTAGCACATATTCTATATTATATATCTGCATTCTTTAGCTTCCGTTCCTTGTCTTTATCACTACTATACTTGGGTTAATGTTTAGACCTCGCTATCCTGGTTTTCACCATGCTCGCCCTACGGTTAGAAGTCCTAATGCCCGCGGGTTCGAGTACAACATCTTACGTGGTTTATAAACAACCTGGTTTCCTCTGTATAGTTGTAAACTTGATTTTTAGAGCAAAACTATAATTGTATGTTTCAAATAACCATTTACAACTATATTACAAGTTTCACCTCCTAAACAAAGGTTCTACTTTAACATTACGAAACAAGCAAGGATACTATCTGGCAGTAATCTGGAAAAAAATAATTGAACCCTTTATCATGTGCAGACATTTTTTCAAATCAAACTAATCCAGCCCGTTCAACAGAATAGCTTCGAAAAATTTAATAGCAATGCTTTTTACTTTTTTTCTCGCACACAGTGACTTCCACAATCTATGTTTTAGCGAATCTTTATTCTGTCCGCTGGGGTAGTCGCAGGCTCTAAGCGATGTCGAGGTCGAAGGCGTAGCCAACTCCTGTGAGCCTGGAGACCGGAGAAGGCAAGTAAGTGCACAGGTCCGATCCCCGCCGTTGCACATTTACAGCTATAGGCTCCGCCTTACGAAGCAATGTAAAAAATGGTACCGTGCACGTTAAATGTTGACTGATGCCCGGTCCTAAGAAAAACATGTTTTTTAGGCTATTTTACTAGTTTGGATATTAGATACCCTTTTAAAGATAAGGTAACGTAATCGCACGAGTCAGAGTGTGGCCATATCTTATTGGATGAACAGTTGAACACGCTATGTCTAATATAAATATCGTAGATAAGGAGCGTGTTCAAATAACTTAGTTCAAAACTCGTAGGCATGTAGACAGTAGTATGCATCATTTTACACTTTTATTGTAAACAAATAAAAAGCATAAATTATGAATTGACTGTAAATATGTTATTTTTATCATAGTACTACAAACTATTTTTTATAATGGACACGAAGGAACCAGCTCTGTCTTAACAAATGTTCACAGTGTCAACCATGGAAAAATTATTTAAAAGAAAGTATTGTAAACAGTCCTATCTATAAAATTGCAGCCAATTATATTCAGTACTTGTTCAAATAAGTGCTCAATACGAAAGTGAGGCATTCGCATCGTATCGTATTCCTTGCTGGTTTGTATTTGTTCCTTGCTGGTTTCGTATTTATACATTTATTGTGCATATATACACCACAAGGTCATTCCATTACAGGTGGACACTTCGTTCTTTCAAATTTTTTTTTTTTTAGACGAACAATAATTAATTGTACTATTTGTCAAAGTACCAAACATTTGTACGCACTAGTGAACATAACTAAGCAAACACAATAGCTTAATGAGCTTTTTTCTACCAATTACCTCACATAAAATGATAGTGGTTAAATGCACACCTAGCTATTACAACTTATAAACAAACTATAGTGCTTAATTTAACTTTGTTTTAGTTCCTATCGAACGACGATGCTGACAAATTTCTAAATCCATTCGACATATAGCAAGATTTCTGCCCGCGACATATTGCAAGATTTCTCCGGCATTTACCGAAATGCTTTCAGAATAGCAATCCATACGTTTTCGAAAGACACAAGTCAGAAATGTTTCTGCGATTCTTAATGGTGAAGTTTGTTACTGGCGCAATCAAGACGCTGGAGAATCAACCAACCAAGGAGGTAAACTGTATTCAATATCTTCTAGGCCAGCGAAACTCATATAATAATTCCCGTTATAAAGTCAATTTCTAACTCGCAAAAGAAGACTGCCCGCGACCAGCAGATAGAAGACATCACAAATAATACCGAACACTGCTAAAAATAGAGACGCGGATGATTATTTCGAAAAAAAGAACAGAGTAGGAAAGTAGAAAAGGAGACAAACTATCGAATATGTGACATAACCGTATACGGAAACCGTGACTATCTGGCATCGGACAGGGTGTGATGACTATTTGACGATTTATGAATCGACTTTAGTGATGCTCTCGTTGAGTGGGACCGAGTAACATTCCAATAGAATCGGAATAGGCCCGTGATTCGACCACTCTATTTGCTCATCATATTCATAGTCAAACGTCTATGAACATATGCGTTTTACCTTTTAGCTTTCCTATGCTATGATTGAATGTAGCATACAACTTGAACGTCACATGCTGAAATAACAAGTCGTATATTGACTTGTCGTTGTGACATATACTATCTCAGCATATCAAGACGACAAGGCAACCGTGAACCTGCCAGTTCTGTGATCGGGTGGCGACGTCTTGACGAGATCTATTTCGACCTGCCAAACCATCATGTCGCGTCTACTTGACTCTTATAACTCGACCGCTTCTCAGTGATTATCGATTGGTCGACGTGTTATTATTACGTAATTCTAATATTGAGAGGCTTATATTCGGCAAAAGATCGTCTATGTGACGCAGATGTGCAGAGTAACCTCTTCTCCAAATTCAAAAGAAAATTTACTTTTCACCGGAACCAGTCGTTTCTCGGTTGAAAGTAAAAATTCTGGTTATTAAATCCATATGCTTCAGACGTACGACTGCAATCGTAAATGTATAGCATAGTTGGGTTAAGCGTGTTGTTAGAATCCATCACAAGCATAAGCTATTTAGAAGCATCGCATTTTGCTAGTTGTAAGTTGTCTATATGCCTTTTAGGAATTAACTAATTTATTCAGTGCATGAAATTGTACAGAAAGCATACTGCGATTTAACGGCGTGGTGTGTTTTTGTGTTCAATGATTGGTATTTAATCCTGATGGCTTAGGTGCTTCAGGTATTTAGGTGCTCCCATTGGGAACGACAAATATACCTTTAGATAAAGATAAATATCAAAGTGTAACCTGAACGCTGATTTGAAATGTATGTGTATTCTTCTTTTCAATCCACAAGAATTGTGCATGGACCAATTATAATCTGTTCGCTTGAATGGGTGGTCAGGTAGCTAACTACAAAGCTGGGGGTTGTTACAACGTACGTACTGTGGTGATTCTTTGATCGGGAGTTTGGATACTACTGGTAAAAAATAAAATATCTCGACTCCAATGGTTTTTATATATATAAAATTGATGAAAACATATAACTCTGCCTGTACACTGGTCGAGGATGTTATCTAAACTTAGCGCACATAGCCAAAGACTCGAAAATATTTTTGAGGTGCAAGTCAGATAGCGCCTACATAAATTGGAGAATTGTCAATTTTGATATTAGGGCTTGTCTTTCTTGTAGAAGGGGTAAGATAACTTGTTCTAGTCACAAGCAGATGTGACTAGAGTAAGTTATATAATAATATTTAACTTAGTAATTGATGCCACTTGTACCTTAACTTCAATGCCACTTGGGTCGATGCAACTCACGTATAGGGAAAAGAATCTTGCTCTTACAAATTTACATAAGCTCTTTCGTATGGTTAGACGTATTTCTACGCATAAAGTGAGAGTATTCATAGTATATGGACTTAAATATTCTGACGTAAACATTGAACATAGGTGCGTCCGTATGTATAATGTTCACTCTGAATAGTCCCATTGCGTTACTATCGCACTAAGATATAATTCCCAGGTCATCAGAAGAACCCCTACAAGTTTCATTAAGACAAAGCGGAGCACACTTCTGCCTATTCAACTTATGATATCCACGCCTTTTGTGGGTTTGTCTTATGACGTTGAACTCGGTGCGTAGCTACGGTAACGCATTGACGCAAGGTCTCTAGAGCATCCACGCACCCTTTATTCAGGTTTGGCATTATTTCTGGATATCCTTTACTTTAAAATAACAATGCACATAACTGCTTGAACATGAAGAGGTAAAAAAAAACTTTCTTTCTTAAAAAGTTTCTTAAATATATTTTCAGTTGAAAGCTGTAACCGCATTATGAACGGCTTAGATGTCAAAGGTGACCAGATGCCATAAAATGTCATTAATACTCTTTTGCTAAAAATGCCGCATAGTTTCCAGTAATACGGTAAAGCCGGGTGGTAAACACTCGATAAAGGAACACAAACCTTCTTTTCGCTGGGGAAGCGTGTGTTCGAGTCATTCCCACTTACGGGTGACTATACATAAAACTTATACCATTACAGAAAAGTATGCGTTCCCCAACTAAAAAAATTGGAACGATGTAGGTTGATTGATATAGTTTTGCTAAAACAATATTTTTGACTAGATTTTATATGTAAGCGAAAGGCGGAAAAAGTTGTCGATGCTGCGCTTTAGCCGTACCATTGACCCACCGTTAAATTAATAATTTATCAAACTAAATAGAGAAACATAAACAGGATGTGCTCCGAATGTGCTTTAAAACAAATTCATACCGATGAAATTTCATGGAAAATTAAATATCATTAATCTAAATGTGCCTTCAAGCAAGTTCATAGCGAGTATGATAAACTCGAGGTTGAAAAAGCTGTAAATAAACGTTGGAATGACTTTAAATTACGGCAAGTGTCACTTTGCCAAAGCTGCGTATAAAGACCAATTAAAGCCCAATTAATTATTGCACCCTTTTGAGCTGAATTGCTTTTTATTATATCGCCCTTAGTAAGTTTACAGTATAATACCAATTGCTAGCGTTGACATGCGATCTACTTGATTCATTCAATCCTCACCTTCAAGATTAAATAAATTTGAATAGGCATTGGTGTGCCTATTAGTGTTGTCAAATTGTGATCAAATCTGTCCACTCATCAGGGTTTGGTTCGGTCTGTCATGCCATATTTTCGAGTATTGTCAATTCCGGTTTTTAAATAATGACATAAATCTGGCAACATGACCGTGAGTCGTGATTGGACGAGGGCACTAAATAATTATCAGAAGGTATCAATGGGGCGTCCTATCTCGTCCGACTAGACAAACAGTGCGTCAAAGGTATTACGAAATTCATCTCCCCGGAGATACAGTCAATGCAGTCATACACGTTAAGAACCCCGCGTAAACCTAGTGAAGCAAGACTCAGATTTGCTCGGCTTTTATGGCCCTAGGAAGCGCATAATATATATATATATATATATATATATATATATATCGGACAGTGGGACAGGTAAGGTACTGAATGCACAAGGCTAGCGTAAAGTTAAACCGTCTTGAGAGAGGAAAACCGGGTAGATCACGCTAATCTAAACATGAATTGGTTGCTTCAATACGCGACAATTCTGTACCTGCCTCTAAAGTCCTCCATTGAGCAAATTACCGGCACTGCATATCCGGCTTAAATGTCAACCAGTTTTAAAAATAGATAGCTTTAAGAACTGTGCGAATGCGCGTAAATGGACCGATGTAGGCAAGGTGTTAGCTGTCTAGAACTCTATAGGTACCGAATATTTGGAATTATCCGCCGCGACTGCACGCTAGATGAGGTCGCCATATGAAACGTTTGATTCGTAACGGATCAAAATGTCATCATAACAGGTAAGCCACTTACACCAAAGATACTTCCTTGAAGTACTTTAAAACAGAAACCTATAGACAGTTATAGGCAGAATTAACCCATTCACAACGTGTTTTATGCATTTTCTTAGCAGCCTTGATGTTAGAGGACTTTCACTGGTCAGGCACTAGGGAAAAATATACCTCTAAACCCGGATGTCTTTAAGAGTGCTTCGACATGGATGATTTATGAGACTTTGTGAGTTTAGTCTTTTTAAAGTATGGATATGTATTTTGTCAGCAACAAGATTTTCGTTATCGAAGTAGGTCTTACCGGTTACCGAATCTAGGGATGGGCGGAACGTGAAGTTTTAGTGAGTTTGTGGTTACAGTGACGTTCTAGTACTACCAGCATTACCCGAAAACCCCATAAGAAACAAAAATATCCGTTACACTTTTATTAAAGCAATATTCCAGTACGTACGAACTACTGCGTGCGTAAGCTAGGAAATCGTCTCGAGAACACAAATGCTTCACGACCGTCTATTAACCTGGAATCGTAAATACGAAATTTTGTAGCAGAAATACAAAATTAATAAATAAGCTCCCAATTTTTTACACTTTCCCGCAAATGGCGCAAGGGCCACTCCGTGAATTGGACGAAGTTATTAAAAGTGTATCCGTGTTCCGGAGTGCGAAATCCGAAAGGAGCTTCCTGTACGTCACGTGACGGTTTACTTTTCAGTGTTCTAGTGTGCTTTCCTTGACTCTAGCGCGTTTTTATACCACGCTTTGGAGTACTTATGTGCCATTGCTTGACTGGACGTCTCTCTCGCTCTAGATGTTTTGCCATATCAATATAACCTACTTAGGATTTTAAGAATAATTTTTAGCACACACGGTGTGAATACACGATGATTAACTTATTTAATCGTTTCTGTAGTATGTAATATGCCAATAGAAGATGCTGAAAAGAAGCAGAAAACAATCGCTCGAATTTACGTGTTGTACTGCGGAGACGGTATCGTTTCTTCACCCAGTTACGAAAATGTTTTTCTGCTTTCTAAGACCATACCCTAAATAGAATAGCATTATAAAATACTTTGATTCATCTAAACTGAACTATTTAATTATCATAAGCGTTATTAACTTTTACTGCAAAGCTAACAAAAAGTACTTTGGTGTACCATCTTTCGCCAGGTTTACCAACTTCGACGCTGTTTATATGCTACATATATGCCAGAACAAAATGCTAGTCAAAGTGTTAATACTCAAATACTAATATAATGTTATAATAATAATGTTAATACTAAGTTTATAAAAGTTGAGTCCGACCTTTTATAGTGAGCAACCTGTGTGATCTCGACTGTTCTTAATGTATATTGATTACATTTATGGGTACTTCAAGCAACCTGTGATGCTATTTGTTTTAGTCAAAAAATTTAGTTTAATTTATTATTTTGGACCGCCTAGGGCAAAAAAATAAGTTGTACTGTTATTGTATTGTTTCGACGCATGCCCGATTAATCAGGCTTTAATCAATTTAGTTCAATTACAAGGTATTTGTTGCCTATGGTAGTTTGCCACAACCCATTGTTACTCAAAAACATTCCGGTTTTCTGCTTCTCTTTGTACCTAACGGGACACAGGTGCTACGTCAGGAGGACCGGCCATTGGCATGGTTTTGTCTTTTTTTAGATACCTATTTTGTATATGATTTAGATGTATGTTCCCGCCAGAATTCGCGAAAAACGTCATACAGCGTCTGTCATGCATGACGTGCTATTGCTACCACTGTCTCGGATGACGAGGCTTTAAGGCAGAAGCTTTGGTAACTTACGGAAACGCGTAAATAGGATATTAAGAATTAGAATAGATATTAAGAAGAAGAAGAAGAAGAAGAAGAAGGAATTAAGAATAAAGAGTGGTAACGTTCTACTCTACGCTGCAGTCGTCAGCACTAACTTGATATAGTCATCACATTTGAACTAAGCAAGTTATATATACACATTTCTCCAAAGGTGAAGCATAGGGGAATCAAATGTGAGCAAAATTGGTATTCTATGTATAATTTTAATATAGCTAAAAACCATGTTCATTACTAGGTTGACAGAAATCCAGACACAGCGCTGAATATATATATATATATATATATATATATACGCTATCGGTCTCGACGAGATTCGGCAGATCTCTGTCGAACGCAGTAAAAAGGCATTACTGTCAATACTGAGACAACGTACTTCAAGCTACTCTATGCTTCAGATTTGATCAGTCCCGGTCACAGGCAACACATTTCACAGAAGCTTATGTTTTGATGCTTGTGTGCGAGAGCTAGCGTTCTAGAAAAGTAGGATTCCTCATCCGTTTCGAACCTAAGCCGCATTCTTGTCAGTAAATTACAGAGCGACGTGATCGAACTCTCGCTGTGCGACGGCACGTGAACTTCATTGTTGTAAAGTGCGAGCGCTACACTTCACATTCATTCAATGAATGTTTTAGATATCATCTGCTTATGTATTTTTTAAAGCTAACCATCAGCCAACATTTAACGTCCACGGTAGCAGTTTTTGCATTACTTCGTAAGACGGACCCCAAATAAATGTAAATGTGCACAGACGGGGATCGAACCCATGCACCTACGTGTCTCCTCAAGTCGCAAGGCGCATACGAATGCACCAAGCCACCGAGCTCGACATCCGCTTATGTACTGTGCATTACTAGCATCACTGGGCGAACTCTGCCAGATGACAAATGCACTTATATAGTGCAACGAAATTGTAAGGAAACGATACTGTGCAGCACGAGTGGAAGTTATTGTAGCTTCAAGCTCACCAAAATGACATCGTGTGGCGATTAAGCTAACGCTGAGCAACTTTACTTTTTATGTAAGTAATGCCACTTGACAAGGTCGCCAAAATAGCCCTCATAGAAAGCACCCCGAAATATGGGCATCGAAAACGGTACGAAGAAATAGTCGCAAGACCTTTCATACCACACCTCAAAGCATGGGTGATGGAGATTTTTTCTGTTCCTTTCTCATAGAATTTTGCTTACTCTATACAATTATTCATAAGGATCTCAAGTGACATGAGAAGCCCTCTTAATATAAAAAAAAACACTGAACTATTAGGTGTATGAAGAGAAAAACAAAAGATTCGTAACTGACAAAATAAATCAAAGAATTCTTGAATAAACAATCATGCACATTCACACTCTCCCCGTGTTCTAAACAATCGATCGAATAAAACCGTCTAAGTTAGTCGAAAACCGTAGACGATAAGGATTCACATCCTGTACAAGGAAAGTTCAGAGGAAGCCGTTATCTAGAGCAAAAATGTTATTCTTTGTACGGGCCGTCGGTGTTATTTAAGTCACGCAAAATTTTCGCTTAATATATTTTTCAGCGCTTAAAAATTGAGAGGGCTTTTAGCCTGAACTAGCAAATTACGCGGTAATTTAACGTACATTTTTGGCTCATTTTCGCGCCTACATTTCGCATGTACATTTTAGCGCCGACAAACACAATATCATTACACTAAGTTTCGGTTCAAAAAAAATATTTAAAGCTTACCTAAACTGTTTGGATAATAGTCGTAGTTACTCTTCGTAACTAATGTAACGCCTAAGGTAGCATAGCATCATAGCATAGCTGGCTTCGGCAGTTGATAAAATGCATGATGCATATATATATATATATATATATATATATATAT
>MNPL01011788.1:1463-32203 GCA_002081605.1 Tropilaelaps mercedesae
TACGTTATCACTACTCTTATTCATTTTACCAACGATGCAAACAAAAATTTCGAAATGTGTAGATGCGTTTGTGACATCCAGACCTGGTAATTGACTCGTCAGAAATAACGAAATTGAGAATAAGGTTGTAAACATTTCAATTACAACCATCAAAAGTGACATTATTAGCAGAACATTTGAATAAACACTCAATCTATTTGAGGTCAGACAGTGAGTACGTTGTTAGTAAATATGCTGCTTAATAATCAAATTAGATTTAACTATTTTTTAGTTGAAGTGACTAATATTTTATTACCTGGCCAGTCGATATTGAACGACAACAATCGACACTGCGTGTAATTAGGTGTGTGTTCGTGCTATCAATACGTAATGTTATTTAGTGTGTTTGTTTATATGTTTATACCTATTACTGGATATATTGCTGTTGTCTTTATGTTGTCCTAGGTCAACCTTTAGCCCTTGTTCATTCCGAGTGCGGCATAATGATGCTGAACGTGTTATGCTACTTGCTGGTATCATTGTTGTCATCGATGCTATTGCGATGCGACCGTGGAGCTCATTCATTGTCAAAACTGTCATAGAGCGGTTGTGAGTACAAGTTTCCTCCAATGGTAACCTGCGACGGTTACCTGAGCAATAGTGGTGCTACTGCTGCTGCTGCTGTTGTTATTATTGTTGTGAATGTGACTTGGCTTATTCTGTTTATCAGTAGATATCTGCTTATCGCCACGACCCACAATTATCGTCATCGTAATAACTGTTAGCATTATCATTACTATTATTACTGTTGGTATCATACCATCAGTAGTAGTAAATTGTTTTAGCATTGGAATATAATAAGCAGTACTTATTATGGTTTTTAATAATATTCATTTCATCGTCGTAATCTTACCATAATTATGCGATTGTTTTGCTTATAATAATTGCAATAATTGTTGTCATTAATATAATATTTTGTGTGATGCATACGCATTGTTACTCGCTATATACTTAGTTTGTTAGCTCCAACACACCTAGATTTGATCATTCGTTAGTGAGCTGCTCAAGACATAGGCATTATTTAATTTCTTTGCTTGACCTCAACCTATTCAGTGCTCATGTACCTTAGTTCTCCCAATCCATATCGTCCGATCTGCATTTCCTTATCATCTCAATTTTGCTTCTCAAGGTGCCCATCAATTAATATAATGTTTATTCCGTTTTATCTGTACTTATTGACAGAATTTTCAAAATCGTTGCTCCTACAAATTATGTGGAACTTTTTCGAGCTTGAATCTTTCCTGCTGCTACACTCTATCGAATTATATTATCATTGAAAATCTACACGCCTATGTAACCACTGGGGAATCTTTCGTTTCTAAATAACTTCTTAAGGACTAAGGTTATATTATTCACTTCAGTTGCTGAAGCATATTTTTGAGTGTACCATCAAGAAGGCCAAAAGGCTCACGTTTCTCTGACGAGGCTATCATCTCAACGAATCTAGTCAACCATATCATTAGCATGCGCATATTATTACATGAATTCTGTGATTGTTTATTTATTATTTGTTTTATAATCTTCCGCTACAAATTACATACATATAAATCTACACCAGCATGGGTTGTCCTCACGTAAACTAAGTATGATCTAGGAAGTCCTGTAATTATAGCTAAACGACACTGCAGAGGGATCATATAACTGAGCTCTTAAATGACAAGAGTACATTTGTAAGGCCAGGGAAATCAAAAAGGATAAAATGATACCTTGAAAACGTAGGCTATCTCCAACTAACATTTCTAAGAAGGGTTAAACACCTTTTGATTTTTATAATTACGTCATTTTGAACTTTTTAGAATTTTTTCACGCCCCCTATAAACATAAACAGTTTTAAAAGTTGTTTACCAAAATTAGCTAGTAAACAGCCTTGTGTTTCCTCACGCTTAGTCTCATTACCGCGTGCGCGGGATTTACAGAATCACATGATTTCAAACTGTTCGGCTACAAATCTGGATGGTTCTTTACAACGGTTGGGCGCATATATTGGACTCCAGAAAACATATGACTTGTTTGAGACCGAAATGAACTAAGTTATATTGAAACCTGTAGTACCGACCAACTGCATATAAGTTATAAAAGATATGGGTTTTACAAGAAATTAGAAGAAGGTAACGCATGTTCATAGGTTGAATAAACAACTTATTTAAAATTGAGTACCTTCCGAAAACGGTAGATATCAACGCACCAAGAAGGGTTTATAAAACAGCAAATACTTTTCTGATCCATTGCGTAATTAATTCTGTCCCTGTTACAAATCTCTTTCATGAAAACAGTAGTTGTAATATGATGTGGGGTATCCATTATCATCTGTCATCAGTACTAATGAGCAATAGTTATGCGGCTTCCCGGGTCTTCTTTCAGGCCGCTCAGCGACCGCTGCAGTGACCCGACGAAGACGTCAATGGCATCTTTGCTTCCATCGTCACCTCAACTCTTTGCGTTCGTCTATTCGGCTCAGTGTACCTTTAATGTGTATTGTAGACGTTTCTGCTGTATCTCTTTCTCGCCTAGCTTTTACAGAAATATTCTTTGCTATGTGTTTTTCCCCGAAATGGGCCGAAAGCTCCGAAGGCTCCCGTGTTGGCTACGTCTTTTATTATCAAGCCCATATTGAAAATATCAGCTTGCCAAATCCTATCTGCGAGGCAAACCTAGCAAGACTTATAATCAAATAGAGAGTAAGTGCACGGGTTTCCGACGCATTGCATTTTATAGGAAAGTCTGGTTGTGTGATTATGACGGTATACTCGGGCTCAACAATTATCACCCAGAACCGAAGCCCGCCACAATCACCCTGATTAAGATGTGTCATATTGCACTCATTGAGTGTCATGCAAATCAATTAAGCACAGCACAATTCGTTTGCACTATTCTGAAAATCTTGGACTGTGTTGTCTTTTACTGAGAAGCTTTCATATTGTCTTTTTTCTTTGCTTTCATTCTCCGCCTGTATGGGTATCGCTGGATCGCTGTTGCTGTGTTGCAGGATATGCGTGAAATCGAACCAATGGCTACATCCCATGTTACAAGCAAGCTGGCGTCCCCTCGTATAAGAAACGCCAATCAATATGCCCGTTGTTGGTGCTATTGCTATCCGTTATTTACACTACGATGAGGTCCCGGTCAGTGAGAAGCGCTGTTCGTTGGCTCCATGTCACTTTTCTTTTTTTGTGACTGATGAGCGAAGTAAGTGCAAGCAGGCTAGATCTAGCAGAGGATCGATTTCCAGATCTCGGTCTATGAAACCTTCAAGCTAGGTTAGGCTATGTTGTCCATACATGCCTTCCACAGCCTTCGTGCAACAGCTTCGTGCACTGTTTCCTCTCGTAGCAATCTTCAACAAATCTTCGTTTTCTTTAAAGAAGAAGTTTGATAAGATCGAGGTTTGATAGTGTTAACTTTTGGTCGTGCGCTTACTGACAAGTTTCACATCTTCTGAATGGCTGAGAGACTGCATTACAGCAATGTTACGTGTACTTAGACACGGCGTCCGATCTCGCCTCTCCCGGTAGCACGTGGAACAACACCGAGATGAGCAGGCGACGAATCGCCGACAGTTCATTTTTTATTTCTTGTAGCTCGCGAGCCTGTGTGCGTGTCAAGCCTGTCAGGGAGTCTTCAAGGGAGACCTGTCAGATATTATATAATTATCTAAATTAGTTTGACTGACGGTTGTTGCTGTATGTGTGTAGATGATTGATTTCATCTGAAATTGTTGATTATGCCAGCATAACAAATATGATATATGGCGACGTAATTTTAGTGTAACATTATCTTTGGTCTATCTTCATTTCTGCTGACACGTCGTGCTGTAAGCACTCCGATACCATACCCTTAATATTATTTCCAGCACAATATCCAGTTCTACTGTTCAATGGAAATATTTTTTAAAAAGCAACGGTAAATAAGCTTCGTCTAGGACATGAATGCTGATGATAACGATTAAGAAAGATATCCAGGGAAGTACCAGTCGGGCAGAAATGGCGTTGAAGTTGGATGCACTACCAGCGGAAACTCCGTTGTCTCCGGGGTACGAGTCCGACCTCTGGTGGTTCTCCCGATCTCGACCATGCTCTCGAGGAAGTGTATGACTCCCTCGGTCCATGTTCCTCCGCACATCCGCTCCCACCTTTCGCATAGTATTACCCAATATAAAATGTCATATAGAGATAGAAAAACATGAACTATTGAGCGTTCGGAAAAAATTCGCAAGCATGCACTTATTCAAAATAATTTGCTAAAAGAATGAAAGGTGACTGCATAATACTTTTTTAACAAAGCTGTTGTGAATAAGCAATAACTGTAGTACTATCCCTATAACTGTAATTAAGCTGAGTAATATTTTGGCGAAGAAAAAATAGATCAAGGGCTGGATTAACATATTGTGTGTTCGCATAAAAGATGAATTCCAACGTACCGTCCCCATATCATGCCCCGAGGCTCCTCTTTTAAAGAGCTCTTCGTGAAATCCGGCCAGTTTGCGATAATCGGGGTCATCACCGACAGCTCCGAGAGCATCCGACGAGATCCCCGCGCCAGACAGGAGAGACTGTAGATCCATCATGTCATTTGCCACGTGGTTCGAGTCACGCACTCCATCATGGAAGTGCAGCAGACTGTTTAGGTCATCTAGAAGTTTGCCTGGGAGTAAAGTTGAGGCGTGCCGGTTTAAAGCATCTTTTGTCATTTCTTTTTTACCAACGAGTAATTAGAGATTCGTTGTCATGACTTATTAGTATTCATATGTGTCTCTCAATAGATATATGTTTCCCTATTCGAGCTGCTCCATTAATTGTCAAATATTTAATTAGGTTACTTTTCAAAGTCAAGATAGGAATACCTCCTCCCTGTTGCGCGGCTGCCGCCAGATGTCCCTCAGACTGGGCTCCAAGGTGTGAGGGATGATTAGTCGGTCCCTGGTGGTGGTGGTGGTTGGCGTGAGCGCTCATGGGCCGCTGAGGCGGTGGACCGGCACTCTGTTGAAGATGCGTTTTCAGATCGCCGAGCAGACCGCGGGGCCACGTCATCGTGGACGACGGCTGCGAGTCACTTCCTAACGGGAGCACACCGTCGACGTGGTGGGTCCTTAACGAAAAGTCAAAGAAAAAATGAAACCGAACAAGATGCAAAAGACCGCGGGTTAACTCTGAGTGCATACTACAATTGGCCGAGTCTAACTCGTCTTAAAAATCGCCTCAAAGAATTTAAAATGCACTCTAAAGCACAAACGTGCCAACTTTAACAAATCACGAGGACACCTGCTAACAGCATTGCCCGAAATACGGAATTAAGGACCGCACCCAGAAATAACTGAACAACCCTCCACAGCATTTATGCGCGAAGACACCATCTAACTCTCTCTACAGCTTGCCGCAGCACGTGGATACTGAAACTCTTCACCAAGACGCTTCCCCACATAACACTTTGTTAAAGTAACAAGCTGCTACGGGTACCTCAGGTTGAATAAGCCTATTTTGTAGGAGCAGAGAATCTCCTGCTTGCAGAATGAACGTATTCTTAACCATTATCTTTACGTGAAATTGATTTCACAAAAATTCGATAAGGTATCATCGTTTCAACCAAATCCGGGAAATCAGATACTCTAGTCATTTAATTTTGTTTTTCCTCTCAATATAAAAGGCGACTTATAGCTCAAACCCTAAACAGTTTATATGGTAACAGAAATGTCTATATAGCATTGTTCTCTTTGGAAGAAAATATTTCGTTATATATATTGTTGGATCGAAAAAATAGATCCTAAACTTTGAAATATACTCTTCCATTGGCATAACTCATCTGCCAAATTTCATCGTAATCCGATGAACATCGCCGTGACGGACGAAAAAACGCACATCCAACTTTTGTAGTAAATCATATTAAATAAATGCTTAGAAATGGCAATGTTTCCTTTTAGTTGCCGTGGATCTCCATTCTACTTCATATACTGCAACCCAAGCTATAAACGTGTACGATTACAATACATGATACTGGATCAGGCATAGGAAAATTCCAGAAGCCCGACTTGTATGGCTGTGTTTAATTCGTTAAGTCGGATAAGACAGACCGAAAAATGCAGCATTTTCTGCGTCTATGAATATGCATTTTACCTGTTGAGCATGTGACTCGAGCTGGCCGTTGATGCCGCTCTGGCCCGCAGGCCAGGTCCGCCGTCTGAGATAGTCGAATCTAACGATACAGAACTTTTGGCGTGCTGGCCAAGCAGAGTGCGAAGAGTGCAGGCGGACGGCGCCGCGGACGATGAGCCCGTCGACAGCGGAATCGACTGCAAAAGTACCTCGTACTCTATGAACTCCGGGCGGGGTAACGGATTTAACGGAAGTCGATCGTCCGGCACTACCCCTTTGGCGATCATCAGCAGCGCCTCCTGGTTGTGTATCGTGACGCCCTTTGGTCTCTCTTCGCGCGGTAGGTTTATGTCGTGCAGCTTTTCGAGTTGTTCATCAGCCACGCCATACACGTACAACGTATGGGATAAATTTGACCCAACTACAATAAGTCCCGTTGAAGGTTCCACGGCCAACAGGTCCGGCGATAAAATGCCTACATCAATTGATCATATGTTTATAAATTTCATATATGATCAGCACAAGCGAAAGTGTGAAACAAAAAGGTTATATTTAAAACATGATATCCAAATGACGAGTACTTTATCTGTACTAACAATGATATAGACAGTAAAGTAGTATATTTACCTTATGGTTTACAGTAAGGTCGTTCGTCCTTGAAAATTCAATACCAGCAGGGAAAGCACTATTTTCTTAACAAAAGCTAAAATCCATGTGCTTCATTTTCCTGGCTTTATTTCTACAATACTTTTAAGAAACCTTTGAATTCTCAACTTATTGAGCCAACTGCTCTAAAAATATTTTAGGGTTGAGCGTCAATCAACATTCAACGTCCGCGGTAGCTTTTCTTGAATTAGTTTGTAAGACAGATCCCGTAAATATAAACGTGCAAATGCCTCATACCGCCGAACTCCGTCGCAGCCCAAATACTCTATTCTCTCTCAAATACTCTATATAATAAAGTATGTGACAAAAACTTAACCAGTTTTACTGGAGTTCTTAATTTATAGTCTAACGTTCATTAAAGCATGTTCATTAAAGTCAGTGTACCAATTACGGTGTTCATATGCCGCTTTTAAGGTACACTCGATATTTATGAGTAATGAATTGATTACTTAAACGTATTTTATGTCTGTCTATTAGTTCAATGTTTGTCGAATGCAGTCTCACTTGAAGCAGTATACGATATTTTCTTATTAAGGCTAAAACCTCTCAGCGCAAGCATAACTTTGTAATTGGCTCATTGTCCATTCTTAATTTGCTCAGTATAGCCTTGTGAATTCTCCTAGCCTTAAACACTAGAGGGATATTTACAACGATGCATGTACAAGCATGCTTCGTTGAAAAGAAAAATATACATAAAGATTTTGTTTTGGTGACTAAAAAACGACAAAGGGACGATTGTTGCACCATCAAATTAGAGCCGTCAGACTTCTGAGAAATCTACACTAATCATAAGTTTGAATTTATTACCCCAACTTTAAATTGACAAGATATTTAATTAATCATCATTGGTTTTTGACAAAGCTAGGTGTTTGTGAAAAACCGATACCATCGACAAATATAAATAAAACCGGCAAAATTAAGAGCTTACCAAATAATTCGTCCCAGCTGCGCACTTCCGGTTTATCCGTCTCAGGGTTCCACTGGAGCAAAAAAAGTTGGGAACCACCTTCAATTCCTCCATCGGAATGTATACTGAGAATAGCCTCCAGAGCACCTGTCGAAGAAGCCAAATTACACCAGAATTTTCCGTGAAAGTGTTTCTGATATTACTACTATCTACTACTAATTTATAGTCAGCTCTAAAAATATTAGGTGCCAAGCGGTACTATTAGGTCTATTGCGGGGTATATAGGGCTCGCTTTCTGCTCGCTGTTAATCTGCGTCCCTTTTTCCGGTATCAGCGCCCAAAAAATCGTACGCACTGATATCAAAACAGACAGCGTTGAAACAGTTTTAAAAATTCTGATAGCCAAAAGCCGTTGTTCAACGAAAAATTTTTAACTTGACGTAATCGTTATTCTTAAAACCATTTCTTGACGATAAGTCGAGTACAATATGATATGATATCACGATTTCATGCTATAAATAAACTCAAAGACAAACTCTTCTATCATTGCTGACTTAGTTACTATCTGTCCCTCAACAATTCATGATTAAATAATATTTTTTGTCTTGTCGTCTGAAAAATCAATGAGCATCCAGCATAAAAATATAGGAAATAGCTGATCACAATTTCAAGAAATGTTTATAAATATTGACTATGAATGTACTACTACGACTATTGACTATGTGTAAGTATACCTCGAGAGTGAGCTTGTTGTTGTTGTTGTTCCAGAAGGCAACGCTCTGAACGACTGCGTACAACCACTTGCTCCATCGGTAGTTCGACAGTACACACAAAACGTTCTCCCTCCATACTTTCTATACAACACACCCGTTCCAGACCTAGGATAACCTCCATTTCCGCCTGCTCCATGTCCGCGCACGGAATATTATAGAACTGAAATAATATCAAAGAAACAAAAGATACGTTGATATATAACAATTCTAGTAGTTTTTCAATCCCAAAATCTTATAGTAAACTAGATTTTGCGCCTTAAGTCGGCCGCTTTTTAAATACAAATGTGTAAAATGCTCCCCGACTAAGTTGAATAGAAACCCCAAGCAACGCATTTAGCTTTTGAAAATTCACAAAATATTTACTCAACCTGTTTAATTCGAAATTAAGAATTTGTTCTTCCTACATGTGAGTTCTGAATAATTGTGACACTTCGCCAGCGGCTATTGTTGCGATGATTTAGCGAAGTATATTTTATACATTACGTAATGTTCAATAATATACAACTCATCCTACTACACCAAACTTAAACCAGACGTACCACAAGTGTGGACTCTGTGGCGAGAATGAGTCTCTTCCCGTTCTTGCTCCAGGTGCCGCATACGAACCTCGACCCAGCGAAAGGAGTTATAGTCTTCACTTCCTGTAACTCGCTGCTCTCTTCGTTGATAACGTATATTCGTGCAGAATCCTGATAACAAATTCATCCAAAATACGTGCTTTGCAATATATAGGGTTTGAAGTTGTATTATTTTCTTGGGCTAACAGGCTAATTTTCACCAGGTAATGGAAGAAATGCAAGTATATCAATATATAAGGTGTAAGCGCAACATAAAAACATTATTTACAAAGTAAAACCTTTTTACGTAATATAAGGTTCTAAATGAGAGTCGTAATTTATAAATTAATTGGCCATCAACATATTTCAATGTTTCTGACAGGTTTAACGCGTATAGGTCTTGCCTACCTTAAACACGAGACAAAAGACGTCTCTCTCGGGGTGCCAGAGACATCCTTGAAGTACTGGCAACTGAGGTAGCGCCAACACACACCTGTGAAAAGGCATTATATCATTTTTTAGTACATTCACAATATCGTATTGCTTACGTTAGTCTAAAGTCTTCTTTTCTAGCAATTTATTCTATGTATTGCTAATTTTTACTTGGCAAAACTTTATTTTTTATACACACATAAATATATATAATAAGAATCATTAAGAAATTATTATAGGCAAAACATGTGTAATCATTAGGGAAGTAGAGGAAAAATCTTATCATTGAGTCAATCTCAAAACCTTTTACCTAATTAGCCCAATATCCAGCCTGAAGGTAATTGTATTATTCCCTGGTATGTTACCTAAATGATTACCTACTCATTAGATTAAATGGTTGCCTACTCCATTGTTAGTGATTTTTATTCATTCACTTGAAGAACCGACATTTTACTAAAATTCTTTGCTCCATAACATATCACCAACCTAAGCACACTATATCACCAACCTGCTTTGTTCCACAGCATGGACTTAATGAAGTTTATTAACTATTCCCTTAATATATAGGTGTAACGGAAGTTAGTTTAGGAAAATACTACTTCATTAGCTATATTATGGCGCTCTTAATTCTTATTTTTGAGTATTATAGTTGCGCGTAAATGAGTTGCCTTGCCAGTTAAAGTTATAATCAATTTTTAGTTAATTAGATTAGTCAGAGGTCATTATCAGCATTACCATTTTGAAAAGGATAAGGTTCCTCCCACCGTGCCGTTCATACGCCAAATTGATAATTCTAGGGAGCCATCGTCTACGCGCTCTGCCAAAACTGAAATATATGCAGCAAGTTTTGATATTAATTGCACCATATTTTATTATTAACGTATTCGTTTACACTTCGCTGTTAGTGCTTTAATTTTATATCTGTGTATATCGCCAAGATCCCAATTTTTGCCAAAAATTCATTAATTTCGAATCGCGTGGTCTTTAATGAAATACAACTACTATATTAAAGATTTTGTCAAATACCATAAGTGGATTACAATACTCAGAAAGGTTTTTAAGTACTTTTAAACACTTATTTATAACAAATAGATCTATAACCAAAAGGCCTAGTTTTTCCTTGTCGGAATTTCTTCATGCATTTCTCGGCTTGTTTGATCATCCGTCTTTGGCCAAAATTTCCAATTTTTGAGACGGAAAATATCATAAAAGTCATCGCCAAGATTGGACGCCAAGAACTAAATTTTCACCTTTAACCGTACTTTTCAATGGGATTAACGAAAAAGAACTACATTTGCGTGCTTTCTCGGGATTTGATCACACGTTTCAGTAATAGAGATATTAAATAATTGAATCCTAAAACATGACTTGAAATTTTGATAGAATACCCGAGATGTATGGAGGCCATTTTTTGGGACTGGAGTAGCAAAGTCCGTGCACGATGCGAAAGAGTCCGAGCACCTGATGCCGGCAAAAGTGCACCTGAGCCTGCCCGTGACCCCCATGGCCCCCATGACCTCCGTGAGGAACAACTGAGTTCTTGGGCGGCTGTAGCGGCGTGATGAAGACACAATCCCCATCTGCCCATATGAGACCCACCGTGCAGTAGAAACCTGTTTATAAAAAATGGAAAAGCAGGGTGTATGACAATTAATCTATATACTCGAGTAACATTTTTTCCATTTTTAACTCAGCAAATTTCAAAACCGAATTACTCCTAAAATGGGTTTTGAACCCTTTTTCTCGCCATTGATAGGTCAGTATATTTAAAAAATAGTTGAAGGCCATTGTATATTAACGCTATTCGTGTACATCACGCTAGTTTCTAAATGAAAACTCTTATTAAGTAAATTATCGAAAACTTATCCTATTTATGCAAAGCACGCTGGGTGGTATATAAAATGTTTTATTGGACCAAAAGTAAAAAGCAAACCATTGTGCTTGTATAATTATAAATACACTTTAAGCACTATTATAAGCACGTATAAGTTTGCAGGAACCATGAATGGGTGCACACAACAACTCCGCAGGGAAATACTGAATGTTATTTAAGGTGAGTTAGTGTTATGAGTATGCCCTGTTTTGAAAGCTATACTTCGATGCAAAGTCAGCGAGGACGCGTATTGGGTATTGATACTTCTCGGCAAGTGTTTCTGAAGGTGATACGTGAGATTTTTTTAGGGCTGACTATAAATCAATATCTAACGTCCACTGTAGCAATTTTTGCATCACTTCGTAAGTCGGATCCCACATAAATGTAAATATGCACTGCCGCGGATCGAACCCGTGCACCTACGTGTCTCTCCTCCGGTCGCACAGCGCATACGAATGCACCAAGCCACCGCACTCGACGGCATGAGAGATCAACAGCTTGTGGGCGACCCCGGATGATTGTCAATGGATTCAGTACAGGGGACATTGGTTTGAGCAGAGAAGGAGTATTTATATAAGGCGATACTGATAGGAAAAGGTGAGGTGAGCGTATTTAAAAAAAATTATTCATTTGCGTTAACCCGCCCATTAAACCCTCGCTTATGACATGCTACTCACGCTCCCTCCGATACCATACTTGTTCGAGAGCCTTTTTCTTAAATGTCTACAAACCCTTGCGGAATATATTTTGGAGTCGAAATTGGAGCCTAAATGTGGAGCCGAAAATGGCCTCGTAGTTACACCTTTGAGGACACTACAGAATGACTAATTACGGTACAGGAATCAAATCATTGCTATGATCACATTAAGTTTAATGACCAGTTCCTAACGACCCGTTCATTCACAAAGCTGTGTAATCTTATGTGATAATTTTTAGATAAGCAATTCAAAAAATATTTAGCAGCACTGGAACACGGGTCTAACGTTTCACAGCTTACCTTGATCTCCTCCTACAATTTGAGCTTTGGCAACATGTTCAAATTCTCTGTAAAATAAGGAAAGTTTAGTTTTCCGTAGCACAGATCTCGACAGAGTGATGTCAACCTGGTAAAGGCGTTGTATGAGAAGAGTTCGGGACGATGAGGGTCGTGAGAAATGGGTAGCCTCTGCTAAGGAATCAGAATAGAGGCAATAAAAGGAAAAATAGAGGAATAGGGGTTATAGTGACTTCCTTGAAAATCACTAGAGAGCGCACATTTTGCCTGAGCCCGCAGGTATTCTGAAGTAGTGGTTCTTTTTTATGCAATGCTCGGGACGTGCAGTTTTGACACAACAGCAGCAGTCTGAGCCACGACTAAAACGTTCTCGAAGTATTAGACGTCGGCTCACCTTAAAGCGCAATCGCCTTGCATCTCTAAATTATCCCTCTAAAACCTTATTGTAAAATAAGCACTCGTTACGTGCCACATAGACCTGCACAAACACAATGCATCTCGCAAAAATTTATCGCCGTTGTTTCCTTTTTCTAATTTTTTTCGGAAGTGCTCAAGACTTTACAGAAAGAAAAATCTACATGTATACACATGCATGTATATTTACTCAAAGCTGCAAAAAATAGAATTATATTTTCCACATAATGCGACGGCTAGTGGGATGTTGGTCGGAATTATAGGTTGGTTTGCGCTGGGTTTGTTCCTCCTCACGTCGCCTTTATCAGGACTCGTCAATCTAGTTTTCGGTATACAGTTCCCTTGACACCCCTTTAAGTCTGGCTTTGCCCCCTACCATTTTGCCTTCACACCAAGACAACGAAGCTTCCGGCGATCTGATTATCGGCCTGCCACAACCTTCCAATAGCCTCCAAACTTCCTCTTAGGTTTGAGTGCTGTCACTTTATACTGTGTCATCATTATTTTGTGAAGAATACTCTTTCCCATAGCTCTCCTTATTTTTTACGTATCGTACCATACGTTGAGTCCTGCATCTTTTTCTGATCGCTTCTTTTGCTTTGTAAATCATTAACTTGTGCGTATTCTGAGTCTATGTTGTCAAAATATTTCTATACTAATATCCAACCCTAGACCGTTCGTTTGTAAGGCAAGATATGTTGATACAATAAATACCCACAGTTCTTGAGGGCGTTGCTCCCTGCGCGACGAATGCGGCAACGAGAGAGCTCCATGGCCCCCGGGGCCCACGCGGCCCCTCAGGCCGCGATCGAGATGATGGCGCCGCGCAGCTCTGCTGTCTTCTTAGGGTCAGTACCAGTCCGGCGCGAAGTCTGTTCAATATCTTCTACTTTCAAAGAGGATGCACTGACTGCACCTGCAAGTGTATTGAACACCCATAGCAGATCCTTAATCGTAATGCACCGCGATGCGAAGGACCGATCTCATCATCGCATACGAGCGCTTATACCACCTTTCAAAGCGACAGCAGCAGCGCGAATGTACTAGATACCACATCACATGGTGCTCCCTGCCGCAGCAGCAGCACTCACTAGCACTTCCACATTCTCTGCTCCTTGGACACAACAATGCTCAGTGGAAGATTTTTCAATTGACTTTGTGCGTCTTTTTTTGTATAATTTTGCAGCAGCAGCGTCCTACTTTGCTCCCACTACTCACTTGCCTTGAGCGGAACATGGGCTGGGGCGACTCCAATCCGATCAAAGCAGACTCTGGCTAATTGGATGGCAGACAAGACCTTGCAATGCAAAGCCTCAGCTTTTCATATAGGCATGAATCCATTTTTCTCGGGAGAAAAGGACCGTCAGGCTGCCTTTAGAGAAAGGCTAGCTCGGTCGGTCGGTATCACTCAGCGTTTGAGCTTTGCCCTCCGTTGTCTATTGGTTGGCCTGCCTACTAACGCGGTAGTCATCCAGCCGTACCAGCAGACTGGTAAAGCTGCACGGCGCCCACAGAGTTCCTCTGCGCGTCCACAGACCAGACGGTATTGCAAGAGAGTGTAGGGGCAAGGAAGAGAGATAGCGAACGAGGGAGAAATCGCGGCGAAACGACGAGCGGGTACGAGAGAGAACGATGGCAGACCGCGGGCACGCGTGTTGGGAAGAGAGCAGGCGCTTCGTGGAGGCTGAGAGCGGGGGTTTACTCCTTTCTACGAGTAAGGGCCAAACGGCCACCAACACTCCTTGCCCACAGGATCACATACAGACTCAGCCCTCTCTATTCTCCACCATCACCGCCACCACCACAATCGCCGGCATTGCCTTTGCTTCTTCGCGCTTCTGCAGGCAACACTGCCAGTTATTCGCTATCTAGACACCGTTTTTCGATCCCTGGCCAGACAAGACCAGGCTAAGTCAGTGCAAGCAATCCCATCGAGAGAAGCCTCTGCCTCCACCATCAGTGAGCAATGGAGGCTCTTCCTCCTCCGCCCTTACCCGGAGGTCTATGCAGAGAAAGGGAAGGGAAGCTGAGAAGGATCAGAGGAGTATAGGGACATGCCCTTTGCCCCCCTCTTCCTCCGCTTTGATAAAAACCGAAAATGCGCCTATTTCAAAAATAAATAAGATGTGAAATAAACCAGAGCACATGAACAAATATTCAATTATGTAAAACTGTAGTACTCTCTTTTGTATAGTTTTTCCTTTGAGAATAATTGTAGTCATTCTTATTGCATCCTTTGTGGTATCACCGTCAAACACGTCCACAACGCGGGCATAGCATTGGTTATAATTCGTAAATACTTGTACGTTTAAGAAATAGTATGCATGCCTATGCTAAAATGGTTCGCAAAGCTGTGTCGCTTACGTGGTTGGTAGTTCAGCACTTAAAAAAGACCAGTATTTTATTCTTACTGGGATGGCGATTGTTACAGTATCACTTAAAGGCAATGAAACATAATAAATAGAAAGAATAAAAACAAGCTCTGTTAAAAATCTAAATTCTTATTGGGCGAGACTCATTGATATCCACGTCAGTGATGCTTGATTCCAAGACAATTTCGTTCCTTCACGATTTAATGCTGGAAGCAATCGATCCACTGGATCTCTCCACGGTGAGCGATGAGTCGACGGGCTGAGCGACTGGGTGGAGAGCACTGAATACGGAATCGTTCAATGATCGTCGGCACATTAGAGTTTCCGTTCGAGAAGATCAGGATACAGGAACGCTCGTTGAGGTAGCGGCTCACACAGGTGGAAAGCCAGAAGGATAGATTAGAGGGTTTTCGAAGAAGAGACATCCGCTTCTCTCAGCAAACGGAAGTCGGGGGACGAAAAAAGAGCCATTTCATGGAGGATGAAGATCGTTCTCTTTACAAAGGGGTAATAAACCCAGAAGTGTTGGTTAAGGTAATAAAAAGGGCGTGTACCAGGGCATTCCACAGAAGAGGGGTCTCACAGTCATCTAAAGGACAAGAAGTCCATGTATTAATTGAATGAGTATATCAGGGCAAGGAGGAGGCTCACTAGCCATAACAGGACTATTGGTAAATGGGCCAAGATCCTACCCTTGGGGAAACTGGGAGAAGTTATTCGAAGGGAGTTCAAGGCCAAGAAAGAGTTTCTTAGGCGGGCTATAAAGGGCAGCAAGAGCAGGGCATGGAAGGACTTTCAGGATACCGATAAAAGGGATGCCTGGGGCTCAGCATAATCGGAAAAGAGGTAAATTAAGAAGCACTTCCTATACATTTCGGGAATGACTGGCGGTGATTCTACGGGACCTTTTCTCAACGCATCCTCTTAGAGTCATTAGAACAGGACTTACCGCGAGGAGAAGTTACCGCGGAGGTAGTCCATCAGGCGTGCACCAGGCTGACCTCGGCTAGGGAATACAGCCCTGACAGCATATCATTAAGGCTGACCGCCTTCAAGGGGGTAGCCAGGTGGGGAAGAGAGGAGATCCTTGCTAGGATGTTTAATAAACTACTTCGGGAAGGAACGTTTTTTAAGATATGGGAAAGGGTTCGGCTGGTTTTTGTCCCTAATCTTGGGGGCCATCAACCAAAGGCGTCAGGCCTATTTGCCTCCTTGATACACCCAGCAGGCTCTACGAGCACATTAGAGACACGTTACGAAGGGACGAAATCAGCAACAGGGGATGCCTTTCCGATTTTTAGTATGGGTTTCGAAAGGGTAGACCCCCCTTTCGTCGAGTTTGGTGGCTTGGTGCATTCGTGTACGCCTGGCGACCGGAGGGGAGACGTAGGTGCACGGGCTCTATCCTCGCCGGTGTAAATCTGCATCTATGGGGCCCGTCTTACGAAGTAATGCAAAAAGTGCTACCGTGAACGTTAAATTGTTGGCTGATGGTTAGCTCTAAAAGATATAGATCCTCCCCTGAGTCAAGCCCGGTGGCTCGGCGCATTCGCATACGCGTTTCAACCGGAGAAGACAAGTAGGTGCACGATTTCGATCCTCGCCGTTGCACATTTACATTTATGGGGTCTGTGTTACGAAGTAATGCAAAAAGCGGTACCGTGGACGTAAAATGTTGGCTGATAGTCAGCCTTAAAAAAATCCTCCTTTGAGTCTATCCGGCGGGTATTGAGCCTGATAGTGGAAGAGACAACGAAGTCGCTTAAGACTAGGCGCTGCATTTTCACGATTCTATTAGATGCTAGAAATGCTTTTAACTCGATTGAATGGAGGGAGGTCATGATCGAATTGAGGAGAAAGGAATCTCGGCCGGCTTGTGACACGTTATCTCGTCGTACCTTATCAACGGTACTTTTTAGCGTGTGGTGAAGAATTCGAGCTTATAGCGACTGTTCCCCAGGGGGCTATTTTGGACCCCAGTCTTTGGAACCTACCCTGTGATGATATCTTAACTGTCCATCTGCCGCTTGGCGTCCAATCGCTTGCCTGTGCAGACGATTTGCTCTGCCGGTAACGAAAGCCACTCAATGGAGGTCAGCAAAAAGACGAGGTGGACACAAGTCTAACTGGCACTGCACATGTGAGGAAGTTATTTCTGAAGGCTGTCTGGGTGGCAGCTGACATCGCCAGGATTCTTCGAGAATCGTAGAGGCGTCCGACGCCACAATACGCCTCTTAGCTTTGATGGACGATGGCTAGATCATTGGCTATAGGTAGTATGGCGTTGGATCAGTGGCAATGTACGTGGCCCCAGTACAGCCCCAGCTAGGCGGACCTAGTTCTAAAGACCAAGACAAATAGGAGTGCACTAGGCTTATGGCTATCGGAACGTGCAAGGTATACAAAAGAGTCTCCAGGGAAGTTCTGCCCGTCTTGGCCGAAATGCTCCCTTGGCGTCTTCTAGCGAGCTAGAGGGTTGAGCAGCAGAGGGTTGGACAGAGGGTACGACCTACAGGTTATCAGAGGGGCACCCCTGGACCAGTGGACGGATGAATGGTAGCGGGTTTAGCCTGGACAGAAAGCCAGGGGCTCCTAAACAAAAAAAGTGATCTCAAACCTTAGAGAATGGTACGGAAATGACGGGAAACTCACTGATTGGGTGACCTAAATGCTCACGGGTCACGGCCACTTTCACAGTTATCCATGTGGGATTGGAAAAACACGTGCGTACTCTGGTCAAAGGGCGTTCTTGACGACATCAATTAAACAGTCTTTCGATGCGAAGCATGGTCGGAGCCAGGGGAGGCGGGGGATCAGGTTCTGGCGCGTTTGTCTGAAAGTATTTTGACAAAAATAATGCGCTTCGGGTCTTATTGTAAACGGCAAGTGGCTGGAGGGAATGATGAAGGCGCTACAGGCCATAAAGTTACCTAGGGAACGAATTGTAGAAGCCATAAGGATGGCTTAAAGTTGGGTATCCGACTGAGGTTAAAGGGGACCGAAAAAGGGTCCGTAAAAGGGTCCGTAGGCGGTTCGGCCTCGTTGCATCCGACGTTCCTTCCGGCTGATTAAAGGACACGGGAGCACATGCATTACCATTAGATGGATTTTCGAAGTAATATAATGAGCTTTCCGAGCCATCTGGAAGGGAGGGGAAGACGGAATTAGTGGGTTGGTGAGTCTTACACTAACGCTGATATAATTGCATCAGTGTGCATGTGCATCAAGCATTAGTAAAACCATCCCCCCAAAAAATTCGGAAAGTTAAAGTAATAGGCCAGTCGATTTCTTCTGCCTCTAGTGAAACATTTCACAAACATTATCAGTAATGTAAACGTGCTTTAAAAAAACTGAAATTCTTCACACTTAAATACCTAAATCATTATAAACGTTGAGATGAAAATATTAATTATTTAATAAAATCTAGTAAAAATGTCTTAGATTCCACAAGTCCTTTATAAGTATTTTAAATACTACTACATTGGTAAGTCATCTTGTGCACATGAAATATATGGAAAAATAAAACAGCGGCGCATACAGCACTAAGGACCAATCTATCATTTTTCAGTGTAGTTGTAAGATGACCACGGCAAGTAAGGTGTCGGATTGGACGTTCGCGCGAAATTTAATGACACCATTGGTATAGAGATATCCACAACTGGTCTCGACTCGTGATAATACGACGTGTGAGACAAATCACAAAACAAACCACGGTGTTCCGCACAATACCAAATGAATTCTTGCAATCTAGATAAATATTTATATTTGACATTCAATTTCTCTTCATTATCGCTAAACACCAGAAGTACCTTTTGGTATAGTTTCTGGAGAATAAGTCGAAGGAGCGTTTTTGCTTGCATCAGAAAAAGAACATTTTTTTTGGTAAACCTCCGCCCCACTCGCTCGCGTTTTTTTCCACAATAACCAGAATGATCGAAACCCAACATTTTCGTTGAATCATCGGTTCGATGACACTGCAAATGGATATGATTACAGTAGAGACAGTTTCAAGGCACGCGCATGGGCTGTTGCTTTTCATAAGTATTTGGATTTTTTGGACTTGTTTTTTAAATACCATAGCTTTCGCCGACAAATGATTTGAGAGCGCTGACTTCCATTCGGAGGATCTATATTTTAATGGGGATAAATAAGTGCAGAATTGTTTTCACTATAGAAAACATTTCGTGCAAGTTTTATCATTTAGTTTTTTGAGCTTTCAAGCTTTTCTAGTTTTCACTTCGCTGTTTGTCTCATTCTTTCATCGCCGCGTGCTCTCTTTTTTCTATTTAGCAGTGACAAAACGAATTAAAAAATGAGGCTTTCTATGGTACAATGGTTTGCTATGGCATAAGGCTAGATGCGTATGATGGAAATTATTTAAATTGTTTTAGTTGTTCAGGCTAAGGACCACTTCATGGGATTCAATGGGAGTTGCGAGAAAACAAACCCAAAAGTTAGTTTTCAATGACGGGGTCATTATGTTATTACAGCCCAGTGCAATAAATAAAAAGTAGAGAAATATAATATCATAGATATACCACTCGAATATTGTAGATTCAATCGTCGCTTTTAATTTTTTTGCTTACTACATGATTTGCTTCCTATGGTCAACATCTTTAAAGCTTCTCTCGTCTCATGGTGCAGTTACAAGGAGTTAGAACACATTTTCATTATGTTTTTCTATCATGCAGTCTAAGGTTGCCAGCTTCTTTCAACAAAAGTCAAGCTTTGATGTGATATGAATAAAAAGAGGGCTTCATCGTAACTAAAATTATCAAATAAATTCGAACAGCTGAACTATAATACAACTACAAACTTTCAGAAAATAAGGTAATTTCCAAAGTACGGAATAGCAAGTATGCGTCAAACGGTGCTTCTTCTGAATTTGGAAGACTGGGTACTGCACTTAAACGTTGACACCAAATGTTTTCTGACAACATCATATTTTTAAAAAAATTACCCTCAGAGTACAAAAGGAGAGGTGTCCATTTTCGTCATTTTCTGAAAGCGTTTCATTTTGAATTCGTTATGTCTCCTACAACTTTGTTTTTCTTTACAGGTTAAATTGACCAAACTATATCCAATACCACGTTGTCACTTAATGCAGTAATTACATTAAATGAAGGCAACATTGTTTACAAAAGCTTATGATTAATTTAATGGGAAATTTGAAAAGGAACCTGCACTGATATTTTGAAAATATAGCATTAAGAGTAGAAATCAGTCAATATTATCTTATTGCGGCGTAGTCTTCGTTAGTGCCGTCCATCAGTAGATGCAGGTGAATTACGTTGAGGCGTAGTTTGATTAATAGAATACTCTATATTGATGATCAGGAGAATTGATATAAATGCACGTGTCTACCCGAAAAGCAAATAAAACGATCATGCGACCTCGACAACGCGGAAAGCATTGCTCTGATAGGCCGGTAAATTCAGCGATTAGCAAAATCTTAAATGGTTCCACAAGAAAGCTCTGTTAGTTTACACAAGACTACTTCATGGCACTTACAACATGTTACCAGGCTAAAGAGATGCCCTCTGCCTTCCGCCTCCTGTATAATATGGTTGTTATTATATAAGATGTCAGATCAGCGACGCGCGACGAGCGCAGGCCTTTTAAACAACCAGGCTTCGTGCAAACGTTATTGCTTACTGGTTGTCTAAACGACACACTGCCTGTTTTGTTGGTTAAAGTGTACGCCTCTAGCTAAATTAACAGGGCAACAGTGTAGATTATCAAAGCTAAACAAAAAGGTGAAAAGCCAGAAAGGCTTTTAAGAGCACAATGCGCCCGTCATCAAGGTTTTGAATAAAACCTACAATGCTTTCGGCGAATTTCCAAGGAATACGAAGAATCTTGCTTTACATTTTTAAATATTTTGTGGCCATATAGTGTGCTTGAAAATTGTTGTAGCCTTCGATTCTAGACACTGTGACACAAACTCAATTTTTTAAATTGAACTACTGCGTGCTAGAAGAAGGACTGGTGCCCAAATAGTGAGCCATGGTGAAACCCATTCTAAAAATACGTACTTCTATCGAAACGGCCGTCGCTTCATTAGCCTCTGTATTAAGCCTGCTCATTTTACCTACAAATCATTGGGGACAGTTTTACCTTCAATCGCGAATTGGTGAGTGATTAATGGTCTGTTCGCGCCTCATTCGTCTGTTACAAACATACAATCATTTTCTCTCATTGTGCGTGCCCTCCTATCCAGAAATCCAGAGACATGGCGCTTATAAGGATGCGTTCAGAACTGGGAGTGCTATGCTGGTTATTAGTTTACTGGTTATTAGTAACTACCGCTTTCCTCGATGTTTATAGCTTTGAATGCAAATGTTTTCCTAGAAATGCGCTCATTTTTTCTCGAATCGAATTTCTCAAACGTGTTCCTTCGTTGTTGCATCGAAATTTTGTTGTCAATATAATATTTGCAGTCATTTGCAAAAATTTGTAGGCCAATTACTTTTTTAAGCTTTGTCCAGTATGTAACCATATTAACAAGGTTTGATATCCTTTCTGACTGCCCGATTTTTTAATGCAAAAAAGGAGGGTAGTGCCCATCGACATTCGTAAAAAAACATCAGCCGCTGAAAAGAAACACGTTAGCAAAGCACGAGTTTCTAGCATGAACAGAGAGCTACTGAAGTCAATAGTATTAAGCCACATTCAACGGGTTTGTTTTATTCATTTGGGAGAACACCTTTTTGGATACCTAAAACTTTATTAGAGTAGGAACTCGACCCTTTATCGAAATTTTATTTGGATTATAAAGTTACGATCGCTGCGAGGGCTCGAGCGAAAATATGATTACATATTAAATATCATAGCAGAATATTCTATAAGGTTACGTTAAGATAAGAAATCATGTTTCTTATAATAAAATGGCAATCGAATAAGGTTAAATAAATACATTTACTCTTGTTCGCATTGAGAACTATGGGAGCATTTTACTTACTAAAAAATTATTTTTGTTGTATAGAGTAATCCATACAATTAGATTTCATAAAAAAATATAAAGAAACAAAAAGAAAATTTTTAAAACACAGCTTACTTAGAAGTCTTTTTTTGGGGTAAATTTTAATTCGCAATGTGTACACAGAAGCACATTGGTCTTTTTAATTTACATATTTTATTCAGAGAAAAATATTATTATAAAAGAGACCTGGATTACCTGTATTTATACAAGAATAATGATGCATTTAAAAACAGATCATATGCAGTAAACGACCACTTCTGGTCCTTATTCCTTTCTTAATCCTCGGTAACCTCACCTGATAGAGGTCAGACACTAAATTAGTTAACCCGAATAAATATAGGTAGTTATTTCATAAAAATACTCAGGCGACTCAACCATAACTTCTAGACGCGAAAAAGTAGTAACAATTTATTTTGTACATGAAAATAAAAGCAAATACGTTTTTTTGGTTAAAAAAAAAGTGCTTTGTTAGATAAAAGTTCTGCGAATCAATGCTCAAGTTTCGGTAACTGGCAGGACTAATGCCTATATTTTATACTCGTTTTGCAACGTTCATTAAATAGCACAACGTAGATGAACAAAATAAAGAAATACAAGTTCCCCATTTTGAATGTAAAAACGGAAAAACGCGTCTCACCACAGATTCAGGTTCGCCGTCCCCATCCCTAAATAGTGAAGATGCAAGCGACATTGGTACATACTAGGTGCCATTATTAACTATAAAATGCACGCTACCAATCAGGCAGCGCTCAAGAAAGCAAGCTTGCTGATAAAAGGGATAAGTATGATGATACAAACGATCGCACAGGTAACTGTGTCTTCATAGATCAAGTGAGCGACGGCGAGCAGCAGGTATGTAGAGCGGCTGACAACAGCTCAAGTAGCAACGCTTACGCAAGGCCCTAACAAACAGCATGATACCCGAAAGTTGTTAAAATGTTCGTATCACCAAGGGGTGAGGTGCGTGCAAGCAAGCTGTTAAATATGGGATGTTCGGGGAGAACACGTTTGATAACTGGAATTATATTCTCGTAATTAACAAGAAGAAGTGTGGAGAAAGGGAAAGTTCATATCCAAAGGCAGATCCTACAGGCTTTATCATTGACTAGCAAGAATTTAGCCGTAATTGACAGGGCTGAGAATCGTATCATCGTATCAATGTCTACCGAAGCAGATTAGGAAAAATTGTATGCGAAAATGGGAAAATGCTTGGAAGACTCGCTTATAAAAAAAAGTCCAGCAGCGTAAGCCATCTTATTGCACCCAGAGACTGAAAAAAACTGATAGTATGAAAAAGCAGGGGCAAAAAAATTAAGACGAAACCCTATTCGTTGAAGAACGAGCGCCTAATAACTTATAAAACTCTAATAGCCGATGGAAATTTCAGCCTCAGGCTAAAATAAACCAGATCCTAACAAGCATTTTATTTTATCACATCACAAATAAGGATGATAATCCTGATCTGATCTTTTGAGAGCTTCTTCATTGAAGCTCTACTTATCGTACAGATGCTGATAGACCAAAAGAACGACTTCTTTTTAACATGACTGATTGGCGATCAACTCACAGTGGAAGAACAAGAAGCTCACAGACTGAGGTAGCTCACCCATTTACCAAATGTCTCTTCAAACGTATCCAGTGTGGCCGGGTGATGAAGATGTAACAAAGTTTTTAAGACCATAGCGTTTGACGGTGTAGGCACTTTGAAGCCATCTAGAGGCTCGCCACGGTTGCATATCTTAATCAACTCTTAACGCAATTAGAAGCGTCTTCTGGCTCTATTGCTCTTCCTCCATTGCGTGAGGTTTGGTATAAGATGCGCAAATTCACAGAAAAATCTTACGGAAATACCGGGGACAGCACAATAATAATAAAATTAATAGTAACTGTCACCAGTATAAAAAGCAGAGGAATGCTGACGGTGTTGGAATAACTTTGAAATTTCAAGTGAATTATTTCACTCAGTGTTCAAGCTTGCACGACGCATATAGAAAAACTACTGCGGACAGATTTAATCTCTTTTTAAATCGCATTGTAAATCGAAGCTTTAGGAGCGTTATTTGCCTGATCACTTAGTCATTTTTGCTTGCCCTTCTACCCGTGTAAGAAGCAACTAGGATATTGTCTTATTAGTTATTCAAGGTAACTGCCTCAAACGGCTTGTTCCGCTTGGCTAGGACATATAGCACTTCGGGCTGAACGCAGCATTATACCTTCACATGGCACTTACGAAGTATAACTTAACGTGAGAACATGACCCGTCAATTATTTGCCTAGGGCACTCTTGCAGTTTCTTTATATTTTTCCGTTTCTGCCACAAAACTCAATGGTCCTTTTCTATTTTTGAATTAGTCGCGAAATGATGATCTAAGTCGGAAAGCCAATTTCCATTTAAAGTTGAATTAAACTGATAATTTTTCATATTCTGTCTTAAGCTACTTAAATATTTAATCTAAATCGAAGTGTGAGATGTTCAGGTGCTAACAGAAATGAATGGAATACCCAAAATGCTGATGCGGAGCATCTTTGATTGTCCAAAAAATATCTCAACGTTACTTTGTGATCCTTACGAGGCACTGAAAAAACAAACTAATAGAAAAGCTGTGCTACTTACTCTGGTGAGTGTAGGTGCGACAAAATACGTCAAGATCAAGATGGGTCTAAAATAAAAAAAAGCTCACACTGGAGGCATGCTAAACTAGAACATTGGAATTCTAACTAACCGCTAAGTAGATGCGTTTAGTACTTCAACACATACGCGACTCTTTTTATTGCGTTTACTTTGAGTTTTTAAAAGTGCTTAATAAATTGAACCATACTTCTAAACATGCTTAAGCAATTTGTGTGTATATGAAACCCATCTTACCGTGTACTTTGATAAGAAATTTGAGGTTCGATTCTGTAAGATAAGACTGCGACTTCAAAATATTTGGCATTTATCGTTTCTCTTTTTTACATGGGAGCCCTTTAGCAGCGATACGCATGCATGGGCTGAGTGCTCTGGAATCGTGTCTTGGGCGAACGTTTCACGCCAGAAAGTGATCCACTGCAATTTTCAGCGAATCGGAAGAATTTGAGTTTAAGATGTAAGCAAACATCATAACTGAACTACATCTGAGTGGGCAAGCGTCCCAACAGCTTGACCTACCGAATTTGATCGAATGCAACCACATTGCAGCATTACAGTATAAGTCTTGCTGTTAGTTAGTATTCTATTTCTATTTGTATTTTCTCTCTATTTACATTTATTTGCATTTTGGACCTTATTTCATATGGGAACATAAATATTAACAAAATTGAAATATTAAATTTCGATAAAAGTTATAGCAAGTTTCATGCTAACCCTTAGCAATTGGAGAAATTCAGAGAAAATAGTTTACTCAAGCCTATAACTCTCAATAACTTTTCATAATGAATGAAAACGCCATGAGGCCGCAATGCTTGTTAGCAGAAGGTCAATTTGGTGGATTTGTAATAATTTCCTGAATAGAAACATTTGAATTAAATTTAATTCCTAGGTGCGATATGTTTGGTAAGATGGTTCCCTTTTTGTGTTTCTAAAAATCCTTGCCTTGGTCCCCTAATTCTTTGCATAATTATTTTAGACATCAAAGGAATAATACCGCGTGGCACATTGAACGAATATTATATGCGGGAGGTTTTGAGCTGCTTGGCTTTTTTTATAGTGTTATAGGAAAGTAGCTATTTCGATAGCTATTGTGTACGTCACAAGAAAATTAGTGCCAATAAAATTAAACGTTTAATGTGCTTGTTCAGCCGTAAAGGAGGCGTAATCGTGATATAATCTCAGTGGACGTTGGTTTCAGATTGATAATTGCGAAGTTATCATCCTAATCAGAAGCCTGAAAATTCTGTACTAATATACTTAAGCTTACCTAATTTACTTCTTTCAATGTCAGGTATAATACGCCACTTTAAACGAGCCTTTATTAAGAGCCAAAAAATGACTTTAAACCCATACTTTGGCGTTCTATTCATATTTCTCATTTGTAAGTATTGCTTGGTGCTCTGTCACCTATTGTTAAACGTAGCCGACGCGCTACCTCTCCACTTTTTACGATCATAATAGTTTTGCATGCTTCTGAATACTGCTTCTTTATTGTATATCCAGGTATGCAGGTACCACCCCACAAACCCGTCTTTGGCTTTCTATTAAATTGGTACCTCGAAAGCCCGTTAAATCTCTCACCACATGATTGAGTTTCCCTGGTTAGTTGTGTCTCTGCAGTCGGGGCGTCCCGTCGTCTACGACCTACTAAATGTTCTTCTTGGTACTCACGAATGCTGCCACTTCGATGCTGCGTTTGTCGCATTGAGCCATTTTCCTGCTTGATTCCGAAATCTAATATTCAGGCTAGATTTCCTTATCTATTTCCCTTCGTTTTCAACTAAATGATACACGAGTAGCTATACCTTACATGATTGTTGGATGTATCGCTAGATGTATAAATTAATATATCGTCTTTGTTAATAATCTGAGCGGTGTGCTTAAGCAAGTTTGCCATCGAATTGCCTTCTGTCTATATTTGTTCTGCTAGTACTTGATTAACGTTGCAGGCTCATATTTTCACGTCATTGTTGCTTGTTTGTAACAGGCAGTGTTGTATAAACTGTTAGGCATACCACTCTGCCTTTGAACACGTCACAAGTTCTTTGACGACGGTTGCGATGCTAATATGAGCCTGTCTTGGTTTTTCCATTAATCCTAATAGATAGATAATTCCCTGTTTGTATTGCCCCGTTGATAAATAACGTATATGTTGTAATGTTTATCTCATGAATTGTTATATTAAAACGTATTTAAACGTATTATTTTATGCATATATTGAAAGCCAAACTGATGTTGAATGAAACAAGGTATTACAAACTCTTTGCAATGCACATAGCAATAAAACAAAATTCTTAGTGCAGGGTGTAGACAAATTAGTGATTTCTATGTGTTTTTCTATGCCCCTGTTTCGATATCCCTATTTCGGAGCTCTCTGTTTCAGTATATTAAAATGTACCTTAATTCTTTCTGTATGCGATTTTCGAATTTTGTTTCGAGCTGCGCTATGGCGGATAGTTTTTTAAAAGTTACGTGCCGTTTTCGATTTTAATGTGTGGGATAGAGCTTTAAGCTATAAGATTTTTACTTGTTTTCGCCTTCGACGATCTAGTACAATTTTATTCGCTTTACAAATTATTCAAGTCTCATGGAACAATTAATAAAATCCACTTTGATATAAGATTTTTTGCCGGTTTGAGCGCTTTGATTAGTTTCGTGTAGGATGATGGAAGAAAACCTGTTGGTTTAATAATGGACGGTTTTTTGTTAATTTATTTATTGAGATTTTCGTGGGCGGCTTCTGCCCAGAGAGTAAATACTTAATATACATTGGGTTGCAAAGCGATATGGACGTAAACATTTACGGCACACACACACACTGAGATTATAAACGAAGGCAAGATCATGAAGCGGCCTTGACTCGAATGGCGTTAAAATCAAGCCATTTGTAAGAATGAAGCTTCTAAACTGGATTCCATTGTCCCTGCAATGTCACACATTCGCGGCGGAATTATCAATTTGTGGAAAGTGCGATATACACCTGTTTTAGGCACATAGCAGAAATTGTTAGACCTTCACCCATTGAGAAGGCTTCATATAATTCCATATTACACATATACATATATATTACACATATAAGCTCTTTTAATATGAGTTTCAATTTATATTGAGTAAATCACTTGTGCGACATGACATAAAAATAAATAAACGATCATTTAGACTCGTTATAATTATTTAAGCATATTTATTAAAAAATAATATGGTGATAACAAATGTGGTGTAGAAGTGAAAAATACAGGAATAAAATGAGATAACATATAGAATTCCGTCAAAATTGACTGCCTCAATCTGCACTTTTATTAAAATTAAGTCATTTTTAAACCTTGTTATTATCAAAACTAAAATGTGATTGTTAATTTCTCTTAGGTCCTTGTGTGACTTAATACTCTGTAGTCAGACAAACATCAAATAACCCCAGATATTCCGATTGTAAGGTGATTAATTAAGTGCAGGCCTCGATACCTCTATCTGACCTGCTAGATAGACTATCCGGTCATCAGGAAGTCCTAGGTGAGCTACATATTCTTATTGGAAGCTCTATGAACTGTGCATTGCCCGCATTGTAATGGCCACAGATATATGGATCAAACCATACTGTGCTTAGACACCGACCGGCGTAAGGAGAGATAAGTGTTGAAGACAGTCGGAGCTGCTTCAAGTTGCTGATGCAGAAACAAAAAGTTCCTTCAGCCAGTGCGTATACTTCGAAAAATGGGGTCCAGGGGAAGTTCCTTAAGAATCAGCTCTGTTTGGCCTTAGTATGTCATATGTGTATACTGACGGGTCATCACACAAAAAAGCAACAGATATTTTGAAATGTATAAGAAACTGTGAAAAAGAGACTTCAAAAAAGTTAGAAATCGTAACCCTTGTATCTACAAAAATCATGAGCATAGAGACTGCATCAACCACGGAGGCTCTTCGTGTTTGGCAAAATATATGTCGATATGACCTAGATTCACTGGGAAAGGCTAAATATTAAAAATTCGCAATTAAATAAACGAAATTCAATCACAGGTTATCTGTCGATTATTTTACTTTTTTGGTCTACTGAAAAGTTATCTCAGAAATGCACCAAGTAGTTTTGAGACTGTCTCTACTAACTGCGATTTGGTGCTTCTGAGACTGAACTTCTTTTCGGTAGAATACCGACCATCTACACATTACAAATTAGTTGATTTATATGAGACGAAATTTGGTCCATTAAAGTTCGTAATGAGTGTTTCGTAATAAGCTTCCACTTAGTTAACGCGTCGTGTATATGGGTCTAAGCGTCGATTCAGTTTAGTGTTGAAAGTCGGTCAGATTCGATTGTGGGCTCCTAAAAAGATCTGGTGGTAGTGATACTCTCGTCGTACGTTAAATCAATGCCACTTTTCTGGCGAAACGGACACATCCCCTTTTGAACCTGTTAGCGAAAACCTGATATATATGATGATATTGACCATTGGAAACAGTCGATGGCTTTTGTTTCGTATACGGTCTTTCATAAATACTTCAAAATAAAAAAAGTTCAAGACTCGCTAAAAAAACTACAGCTGTAAGCGCGTGACACTGTGACGTCTGAAACAGGTCTCCCGAATCTAGCCTTTCGGAGAATAGTGTGCTACAGTGTCACAAGTGGCCTCGCTAATCCGTTCAGTATTTATGATATATTAATAGCAGGAATTAACGGTGATACATTGATAATGGAACACAGCTTAACAGGGTCAGTAAAATGAAAAATAACACAAAATACAGAATCAGAGTAGACTCGTTTTTCCCATTACTTGAAGTTTCTTGTAAAAAGGCCCCGATAGACATACAAAACATGCAAAGACAAATAGATCATCAAAAACGCGTTTCAGAAAGTAGGAATGTAAACTACTTTGATTTTAAACTAACAACTACAAATAGTAAGTCCATACAAACTTAGTTTTTTCAAGTTCTCTATAGATGACCGGTTAGACCGGTTAGCCCTGCTTGAGGGCAACGCTTAAGTTAACCACGTTGTTTGTGCCCGCTCCATACACGTCGCAAAAAGAGCTCAGTTTATCACAGGAAAACTAATTGAGTGTCAGCCGTACATAGTCCCTACCTCAACCCCCAAAAATGCCTTATTATCAATTTTTTGTTGTAATTAACATCGGTCATCCTCCACACTTGACCGTTACATATACAATCTTAATGCATGCATTTTCCCAGGCATGCATGGCACTATAACTGCTGGGAAAATATTAGGCATGATATGGTAGAGTTTGTACATATTCGTTCCTCGATTTTTTGGTTCCGGCTAATTGAAGTGAGTGGCAAAAAACGCTAATACCAAGAAGAATTATCAATAATTACATGTCAAAAACAGGTGCTATTTCTGTACTGAATTATTCATCCGAGTGTTAGGCCATCGTGTAGCGGAGATTACAGCGTGTCGCCTTGTCTGAGACAGTTAATGTCGGAATATGGGGACGATGCCTTCTCGATATTGCTGTGATGCATTGATGAACGAACAAAGGGATTCAAAGTACATGCTTAAACTTCACAACTGTTAATTTCCTTAGTATAACGAAATAGCAGATCAAGACTCGATTTATAGCATTTAGCTTGCAGGTATAGGCATTTATAAATGCATATTAATAATAAATGACACATCCTTGCGATTCTTTGTAGATGTAATTTACGAAGATGGGCGGTATGGATTCTGGGGTTTCTGCTTCGTTAAAGCTCCGTTTTACGTCGAAGACTGCGACAGCGAAGATGTAGTATTTAAAATTCACAGAAAAGGTAAATTACAAAACTGTTTAAACAAATTTTGCAAAATACGGATTACACGAAAATGTCTTCTACTTAGCTAATAATGTTTAATAGTATTAAACAAATTTATTTCATTTTGTGTACATGTTTCTAATTGAATAATACAAATATCGTTATTGGCCATGAAACATAGACTAAAAAATTAGCTGCCAATGAATGAAACGAATGCCCCGCTTAAAATCAAAATAGATGTCTATATATATATATATATATATATATATATATA
>MNPL01011798.1:0-31126 GCA_002081605.1 Tropilaelaps mercedesae
ATCTGGTAGGCGTTCCCCTATCCGCCACCTGGGGACGCGCTCGGTAGGGGTCCAGTTCCCCCCGAGTAGCGCAAAACCTAGGAAGACAGAACAGTCAAAATTAAGTTAAGAGGGTAAAAAGAAAGAGGTGTGACCGATCTGGACGTGGATGGATATTTTCTGCTGCTAGAAGTGTCGGCGATCTGGGCATGCCGCCACAACCTGCTCAACGGAGCGGGTAGATGGCAAAATATACCACAGATGTGGGCAACTGGGCCATGAATACAGATGATGCTCTAACCCCTACTCATGCGATAACTGCACGAAGATCAAGCGGCATATGGCTACTTCGCTGAAATGCTCAAACTATAAGTAAATTCCACGCGATTAATGGGAAGAAAAACGCAAGAGGAGCAAACAACCAAGGCATGACAGAAAAGCTGTCGGAGCTCTTGAGCAAGCAAGAGGGACCATTTTAGGCGCATATTTCATAGAACGACAGGCCTCCTCAGCAGAGGAGAGGCGTACATTGACGGGAGAGATCGATATTGAAGGCTTCATAACTCCTTTTGCCAGAAAAATAGCAAAAAGGCGATAAACTTCTCTAAATAAGGAAAGCCGGATCAAACCTAGCCATGTTTCGAACTCGCCTCAAACAAAATCATGCAATGAAGTATCAGCATTCCCCCGAGTAAATTGCACTATGGGAAAAGGGGCTCACGATTTCGCGGAACCCACGGCAATAAAGCACGGGGTTCAGATCACGCTTTTAGTGAGCCAAACAGGGCAGTCGTAAGAAATGAGCAGTTGGCGGCGGATTGCTCAGGCGATATAACAATGAAGGTTGAAGGTCATAATATAAATGTAAAAAGCGATCGGTCGATTCAGGCTGCTCCCGGGTTCAACTAGAAGGTATGGGAGGGATATACTCCTCCTATACGGTACAATTCTTCTACAAATACCAGCACTATCTAACGGAGGAGATAGTGGACACATAAGGTATAGTTATTTCAGGAAAGTTCAACGCGTGGTTTACTACCTGGGGAACAGCAGAACCAATCAAAGAGGATCAAGAACTACAAAACGCTAGAAGAGAAAAGTGGGAAAACAACATTGCAGTATTGAGAAGGAAGTGCATGTCTGTAGGCCACGGATGACTAGACTTAGGGTAAGAGTCTTTCCCACAGTTTAGGTCCATAAGGCTACGGGACTACACAAGAAGGTTAGAGCAGATATAGGCAAAAGGATAAGAAGTAGTAAAGAAAGATGTTGGAAAGCTTTGATTGGCAACATCAGCTCTGACCCATGGGGGTACAAGCAGTACAAGCTGGTGAGAGAAAAGATAAAGGTTCGTCAACCAAAGTGCACCGCAGTAACCGAAGACATCCAGGAAATAAAGACTCGTTTCCTCCCGGGTTGAATTTCGATAGCGATGCGTACCGATCGGCACCCAAGGGCCTTTAAATCCCTGAGGTTGTCAAAGAGGAGGTGCTGAATAGCTCTTCTAAAAGAAGGCAGATTCCCTACCTCCTGGAGGTCTACGAAGGTGATTTTTGTACCTAAGCGGAATGAGTCCTACAGGCCCATCTGCCTACTTAACCGCTTTTTAAAAAAAATTTTGAGAATAACCGAGAATAGGCTTAGACCCTCGCAGAAAAAACATTCTTTCCTATCCAACAACCAGCATGGATTTAGGAAGCACCGGTCTATTTTATTAGCAGCAAGTAAAGTTGTCAATGAGGCCGAACTTGAAAGCAGGATGACCATTAACACCAGGGAGTGGTTTTAACGGTTGCTGGATGTTAAAAATGCATTCAATTCAATAGGCTAGAATCACATATGGGAAATTCTACGGTGTCAAAATGCTTCGACGTACCTGAACTAAATCATCAACTCCCATCTCCAGGATAGAGCGAACATCTACGAGGGTCAGGGAATCCAACTTACAGCTGGTGTTTCACAAAGTTCGATTCTAAAACGGCTCTTATGGAGCATTGCATATGCTGATGTATTTAAGGTGTGCGAAAGAGACAGGGACGTGACCCTCATTGCACATGCACATGATGATGCAGATGACCTAGTTCTGGCGGTCAAGGCCAAAAATGCATTGCAGCCAGTGAATGAAGCTCTAGATAAGGTATAAAACCGGATGACTTGTAAGTGATTGGAGGTAGCGCCGCACACGAACGAGGCTACACTTCTTGCAGGTAGAAAGAAGATTGGAAGTTTTAGGGTCTTTTATGGCAATTAGGAAATTTTCATAGAATCTAGAACTCGATACCTGAGATACTAACTGGATAGTTCCTTGAACGGAGAAGCCCATCTGGCTGCTGAGTTTATAAAGCATTTAAGGGCGCTATAGGAATAGCTCAGATAATGCCAAACCTAAAGTGTCCCCCAAGAACCACAGCAAGGCTCTATGCCGCGGTGGCTAATTCCATAGCTTCCTTTGTGGCTCACATTTGGTCACATAGGCTGCTATCGTAGTCGGAGAGACCTTGACGCATTAAGATACAGTCGGGTTAATTCACAGAATCCTTTTAGCGCCGCGCAGAACAGCTGGAACACCGTGATCCAAGAACTGGCAAAAAAGTGGGTAGATAGAACACGACGCGGCTGGGAGCGAGTTAGAGAGCTGATCACAGAAATTCTAGTTGAGATACACGGGAAAGGCGGTGACATCTCGTCTGAGTTTATACAAATAATTACTGTACACGGAGATTTCGTTACATATTTAAGTAAAATCGGCAAATTAGCGTCAGCGCAATGCAGACACTTAGCGAAGATGTAATGGAAATAATGAACACGCACTATTTACTATAGGGCCTGGGCGTTGAAACGCGGCCTTTTATTAAATACAGGTCCTCCCCATAGAGAATTAATCAGTAGAATAATAAATAACGTTGTTACCTGGGGAAACTGAACTAATAAGATAAATGCAGTTATACGAGAAAAAGAGAACTAAGAATTTACAAGGAGTTATTGATTTTTAGGTAAGGTTTCTGGCCATTCAATCTGTAGCGTGGGTTTTAGTACAGTAGATCCGCCTTCAGAGAGAGTCCTGTACTACTTAGCAAATACTCGATCATGCAATTATGTATTTCGCAGCAGTGAGACCCAACCTTTCGGCTTCACTTCAAAGCTGACACCGATTGCTAAGTTTAGATCTGAGGCTCCATTCCGTTATGTTAAGTAGATTCTACAGACCTGTGGAAGTCCAACAGATTATTCAATTCACCAAAGCTAATTGAATTTACGGCGTAACTAAAGTCTCTAGCAAATCACTGAAGTTGTCAAGAACTGGAACTGCACGTCCGCTTGCCCGCATATTTTGCATGCGTTTGGATAGGTTCGCTTCTGTACAGGCTCAAAAATACGATTGTATTTACTGAGGAACAAAAGTGGATTTTGAGCTCCCAAGTATATTCGTATTCCTGATCGATTTCCTGTCTGGGGTATTCGAAAAGCTTGTGATAAGTAAAATGGAACACAATCTGAGAGTTATTTACTCAATTAAAGATACCGAAGCTGTTTAGGAGTTTTTTGGACATCATTACCGCCTTCAACTGCCTGAAACAGTCGCTGTGTCTGCAAATGCTAGAATATGTTGCATTCGCACGCAACTGAATCGATTGGTTGCGTGCATATCTCTCCGCCAGGAGACAAAGTGTAAACATAAGTCATACGGTCTCGGCGTAAGAAAAGGTAAGCGTTGGAACTGCTCAGGTTCGACGACAAGGGAGACAGGTAGAATTGCCGGTGTTTGCTACAATACTCACCGCCCAAGTTCTTAGTGAAGAAACAACAACAGCAGCTGTCAGGTACACAGATAAAGCACTTCATGCATGCACAAATTCACATGCAACGCAAAATACTAAAACAGTGGCAGGCATGGTTGTCGTTGTCTTTTAAGGCGCTTGTATTCATGAAATATAGGCGTTTGTATATTGTATATAAGTGCATAAAGAGGAACATGAGTTGGCAAGCATAATAAATTGCAAAACGTTGTAGCAGATAGGTATTCATGCAAGTGAACGCACATGAAGAAAGGAGCGAAAAATTAGACTGGGTTTGTCTAACGGCCTTCTTCATATAAGGCTGCTATAATTAATGCTGTATCACAATGCGAGATAGCACGTTATGGTTTGCTACTAGCATCTCAATAATACAGGCAGAAACTGTTATTTCTAATCCAAGCTAAAGCCAAGCTTGCTTAAATTACATTTCTGTCATGAAACGTAAAGAGTTCTACTTGAGTTCTCTGAATTGGCTTGATACCTTTGAGTGCTTATGGTAAAGACATAATTTAAGGTAGCGCTTAAAGTCTGATATGGTTGAAAGGTTGAAAGATATGCATATTGTGATACAAATCTCATTTTATGTCTTCTACAATAATTTTTAAAATTAAAAAACAATTATTTTTATGTTTTTAATTATCAAATTTCTTCTGTAGATAATTATTACGTACTTTTGTTTAGTTGGAAGCGTTGCGATGAACATTTACGCATTTTCATACTAAAGTTTGCTCTTCTGAAATTTCCTAGTTACTTTATTATCGTTTTTCTGACCCCACAAGACGTGTAAGAGATAAATTTGGGACAAAGTTGCCAGCGTAACAAACACTACTCTGCCCGAGAGCGGTTGGCTGCCGATTTCTCTACCTGCTTGTGGTAATCAAGTTAAAGTACCTAAACACAGCTGTTTACTTTGTGTATAAAAAGTTTTTGCTGCACCGATTTCTGTAGCAACTGCAAGCAAGCAAAACATTATGATGATGTGTGTGGTGTAACATGCACTATTTATTTCACCCCAACTGGATAAGTCGTCAAAACGACTTCTAGTTGTAATTTAAACATTATCCTATAAATGAAAGAAGCGATTCTGCTTTTACATATTGAAAAAATATTACGTTGTTCCTCCGTTCCACGAACATGAGTCTTTGTAGGTTTTCAAGATAATGTTTGGCATATTCTAATTAAACTACTTCATTTGTACAGAGCCCGATCTTTCTCTTAAAGCGCGATCGATAACAACCTTCTCACACGAAATGAACCAGTAGAACTACAGTTATCAGAATCTTTATAGGAATTCTTTGAAACCTTATATGGACATATATCAAATTTAGGGATGGCCGATAGGAACTCATGTTGCTAAGGTATAATGTGGTATAGGGGCTATAATTTCTCAGCCATTTGAGGGAGTGCACGAGGTATGAGTTTGCCTCAGAAGCCTTATAACCTAATTTTATTGCGTGTTTGTGTTTAAAATTTGAAAATATTTGGTTCACGAGAAAAATGTTGTTTAAACATCAGTGGGGCCTTATCTTTTGAAATATATTTCATTCGAAAGAACGTTTTCTGTGGTATATATATATATATATATATATATATATTGTGGTAGTTGAGATTCTGACGCCGTTAAAGAAAGAAAATTCATAGGCCGTTTTTAATCAAACCAACTAAAAGCATCTATTGTGCTGAAACTTACAGCTCGAAGTCAGCTCCTGAGCATAGCATAAATTTTGAGCATTTCAAAATAGAAGTCAATCCTTTGCGGACTTTAATATCGTACTAAAAGTAAATAGTTAATAATGTGTCCGTGTTGTCGGATTTTAGTTGAGTCAATCTTGGTTGATTGTTGTTTGCATGGAATGAGGAAAATCTGTGAATGATAGGGTTTCATAATTAAATTAGACAGGTAGGCAAATAGGTACGTAGCTGGTCGGATTGGGTTGCACGCCCCTCGCGGCAACCGTTGGACAACGGAGACTCGTGTCAGCTAGCTCCAGTTCTTTCCGGGACTATACGGGACCGTGTCCCTCAGTGAGTTACTTACCAGTCCGTGCTTCGGCTAAGACCTAGCTCATGGAGTTGTGGCTCAATGCAAACATTCAGACTGCAATGACGGGGGCTGTTAGGCGTCAAACGCAAAAAGTTTCGATGGGGGTACAGTTTTAGAACTGGAAATACCCCAGGCTGGTGGATAGTGCATTCACCCGAGGCACGTTCGTCACTGGCTTGGCTGCCCTGTCATCCACTGTAGGAAAGACTGGCAGGTCTGTTCGTAGGGCCCAACCTTGCATTAAAGGCACGAAGCTTATAAGTGCCCCCGAAAGGTGGTCGGTCGGGTGACACGTAATGGTGAGAAAGCCATAATGCCTTGTGGCGTCTGGACGGGACCTCATTGCAATCCGAAGAGGGCACTACCAAGTCCAGTTCTTCTGGCAGCCGTCACTTTGTTGCTGCGGAGTGATACAAGGCACCGATACTAAATCTCGACAAGAAGAAGAAGAGGAAACAAACACGGATAAACAATTAGAACAAAACGCCAGTAACGTAGCACCGGCGACGGGGCTTTACGCCCCACTTACCACTGGAAAGACGTGCAACCAGGCCTCTTCAGCGTAGACGACGACTGGAAGAATTGAGAAGAGTCGGTTTGATCCGGTCAGGCCAAAAAAGGTTTCGCCAAAGCTCAAGAACAGATCACGGGCTGCGGGAGGAGCTGCTGCAGGGCGCTCAGCCGCCGCACCCGTAGAACCACAGGGGGTACTCAGTGAAAGGGAGCTGGAGAAGCGGGAGCGGGTTTTCCCGGACCGCAGACCACGTTGCAGCCGTTGTGGAATGCTCGTGGCCGGACAAAATATTCCGACACGTGCGATTCGTACCGGAATCCCTGGGGTCCTCCCATAGAGCCCAGGTCCGCCCTTCTCATGCACGGTGACAAGGACGATGTGAAGGTCCTGGTGGCTGTGACGGACTTCTTCCCTCTTGCGCAGGAGGTGGCCGACAGTATGCAGAAGCATTCAGATGCAGTTGTACGCAATCATGCGGAGGTCGAGATCGACTGGCAGACTCCTCCATACCCCAGGGAATTAGGGTCTTGGTAGTAGCGCTCATGGCGGAAGAAGCTGATCGCAAGGAACAAATCGCCTTCGTGATGAAAGCGTTAGAAAAAACGAGAGTGATGATAGGTGGTAATGATACGCCTCTCGCCCATGTCGGGCGCAGCGTCCGGCCTGCGGGTGTACAGCTTGGGTGGTGGCTCCCAACGCACTGTCCGATCGACCATAAATCTCCAAGCGGTGGGCAGCAAGTTCTTCGCGGAGACGGTATGGGAAATTCAGACAAAGGTGTGACAGTCGGGCTCCGACACCCGAGTTACAGGTAGTCTCAAGAAGGGAAGAAAGGGGAAGTGGTGCTGCGCACAGTGAACGCTGTCAGTAAGTAAAGCCTCTGAATCTCGCGCAAAAATGATATGGGAGGGGGGCCGCAGGGTATCCCATAGGGCCGTGGCGGCTGCGACGGTAGAGTGGTTGGGGATTACTCGGTGCTTCCATTGCCACGGGCTAGGGCACCTTGCCCGAAACTATGTAGCCAAGTTGTCACTGGAGAAAGCATGCTTCAACCGCGGTGGCAGCGTGCAAAGCGAGCGAGCACAAATGCCCCACGTGCTGGAGGACCGGACATCGTGCCGGATAGCCACGCTGCTCTTGAAGAGGTCTGTTAACGCGGACGCAACAGGGTTAAGAGAGAGGAGCTGGCTGGAAAAAGTAGCCACGCACGAGGAGACGAAACAAGTTGAAAAATCAGCTTCATCGAAGGACACAGAAGAGGGGAAGGAACAGAAGAAGGTTTATCGCACAAATGTGGTGGACGAGGATGGGTTCACCAGCACTCGTGCAGCCGATAAAGTTTGAAGTTCTCTGGGAGAATCTCAACAGCACTCGTGTGGAGCTCGACATTCTGAAGCAGAGGGTGTTGGGGGAGTCTATCGGGCTTTGCCTTTTCTCTGAACAGAATGTCGGGTATGCACGACGGCGGAAGGAGACGCACATAGATCCGGTGGCGGACGCGGCTGTTTGGTGGGCCGAACGAGCATTCGACTTAGCTATAAGGGGTAAGGGGTCCGGAGAGGGTTTTGCCTGGATACAGTGGAAACAGTGAGGGCCTTCTATTCCTGCTACTCTACGCTCCACTCGACCAATTTGATGGATTCTTGGAGGCAGTTGCAAGTAGCATTGCGGCAAACGAAGCAAGATAGTGTATATTACAGCGAACCTGGCTGCAAAGACGATATGGCGCGGAACGAGGGTTTACAGTACCTGAAGGTCCTGCTGACTCGGTAGAAAAGAGCCACGAGGATAACTCTGTCGCGTTATCCTGCGAACTAGAAATCAGAGCTGGAAAAAGCTCATCGATGCCGTCACCGCAGATGTGTGAGGGTTGCCATATTGGATCGTCAGAAAAAAGTTGTACTCGGTTATCCCTCGCCGATTATTAAATAGCTCGTGACAGTAAACTGCTTGCGGAAGGCCGGTATCCGGGCATATGGAAACGTGCGTCGCTGGTCTTAATCCCGAAATCGGAGGCAAGAGAGACGGTTTCTTACAAGCCCTGTTTGACACAGTGGACAAGGTCTTCGAAAACGTCCTCGTCGCAAGACTAAATGTCAAGAACGTGTTCAGTTCCATGAATTGAGAGGCTTTGATGGAAGCGTTACGCAGGAAGGGGATGTCGCTATATCTGCCAAGGATGATATAATCGTCTCTTAAGAAACACTCGCTGACTAATGACCGAGCAGAGGCACGAGGTGACAGGGGTTCCACAAGGTTCTATCCTTGGACCGATCCTGTGGAACCTGGCCTATGTGGGTGTGTTGGAACTCGAAGGGTTGTTAGAGGACGTCGAAGCCTATGCGAATTATCTCGCGATCCTGTTCATTGCCCGACATCAAAGCACATTACAGGACAGGGTCAATGGAGTGGGTTAACAACTGGATGGTTTAAAACCATCTGCAACTTGCCGCGCAAGAAACCGAGGCCCTACTCCTAACCGGCCGCAGGAAGACGGGGAGCTCCGCTGGAATTGACTGGGCATCCCACCGCGCTGAAGAAAATGGGTACGTTTTTAAATATTACTATCAACACGGCTCACTGGAAGCGCCCACGTGAAACACGTGGCAGTCAAGATCCAGCGGGTGGCCCTAAACCTGCCTCGATTTATGGTGGAGCAATCGGTGGAAGCAAGGTTGCTCGCGTCCGTCGGGAAGTCTATTGCCCTATGCGGAGCATCCTTATGGGGGACAAGGCATTGGGGACAAAGGCGAATTGTGACCGTTTCAGGCCGGCACGAAGGGCGCTGGCGATAGAAGCAAGCCAGTCGGACTGTGTCGACTGAGGCAGTACGCGTCTTAGCCGAGATGGTGCTATGCAAACTGACCCAAAACCCAAAGAAGAAGCGGCGCAAGAAAACAATGAAGCTAGAGCGTCGAGTGAGTAGAACGCCGTGGGCAAAGACAGGTAACAATCCACCAGCGGTCTCAGACAATAGACAAAAGGTAAAGGGAAGGTCAAATACTAATTCTTCAGGTCGGCAGGTAAACCTTAACGAAGTGGCGTACAACTTTTTCGAGCAACAAGTTGAGGAAGGGGAGATCGGTATATGCGTCTCCTCTGAGCCCAATAAATGGATCAGTAGTAGGAAAACAGGGTGAATAAAGGACGGGAATAGTAACTTTGCCATATAATGGACGGGTGAAAGTAACCTCGCAATTAGAAAGAAGCACGAAGGCCATGGTTCTCCTGGATCGAAATCGATGGTGTGGCAACCTTTTATTCGTGGTACTTCTCGCCCAAATGCCAACACCCAACAGAGAGGAACGGGTTTTCGAAGCCTTCCTGGAGGAGTTAGGACAAAGCATTAGATTACAGGCAGGATAAAGACTAATTGTTACAGAGGATTTTAATTAACGTCAAGCCGATCTTGGCTATTTAGTCCAGAAGAATGCAGCCTCTATTGTTTGTCCTAATTAACGACGACAACGTTCCCACCTTTGTGGCTCTTTGGGATTCTCATTGGTCGACTTGGTGATGATGAGTGACGAAACGGCAAACACAATCCGGCGGTGGTGGGTAAACCAGGATAAGACGCTGAGTGACCACAGATCTGTGCGTTAGGAAGTCCCATAATTCCAGGGCCCGGCCGGCGCTGCTCGCGCAAAGTGGCGCATGAACAAGCTCGACCGAAAGATCCTGAAAGAGTTCATAGAAGAGGTTTGCGACGCGAATGGCGGTGCCGAGCAGGACAACTCGGACGAGCATAAGCTCCGCGCGTTGCTCAGAACAACCTGCACTCGGGCAAATACGGCCCGATCTTCACGTCCGATTGAGAGTGTTTCGTCGAACCGTCAACGACCGAAGTATTGGTGGACGAACGAAATTGCGCAAACTCGAAGGAAATGCATCCGGCTTCGCAGGAAGTAGAGCAGAACAAATTTCTGGCTGAGAAGAACACTAAGATGAAGTGAAAGCCCACAACAAGGGAGGGAACAGATCGATTTTGCAAAAGCACACCGAGAAGCCCAAAGGAAATTCCGTAAGCTGATTACCGCAAGTAAAGACTGAATATGGAAAGAACTGGTGGTGAACTAGGTAGAAAGCGGTGCGTGGAGACTGCCTTACCAGATTATCAGAGAAAAGTTGCGCTTACCGGCACCCAGGATTCCACTGTACGTATTGCAGGAGGTTGTTAACATTCCCTTTTCGACGCAGGCGGTCAGGATCCCGAGATCTCTGGAATTGCTCCCGAGGATATACCGGAGGTAAATCTCAAAGAAGTCGAGAGGGCAGGAGAGAAGCTCGTGTTTGGGAAGATAACTGGTCCGGACGGCGTTACACCAGAGGTTATAAAACTCCTAATTCGCCTAAGGCCAGAGGCCTTTCGGAAGCTGGCCAACCAATTACTGGCAGAGAAAAGAATTTCCACTCTATGGAAAAAGTCGGAACTCGTCCTGATTCCGACACGAGCGCAGAGACGGGACCCGGTTCCTTCCGCTTTATATGACAGCTGAAAACCGCCGGAAAGATCTTTGAGAATATTCTGGTCGAAGGATTGAATGTCGAAATTGAAGCCACGAGAACTCTCTTAGTGACTTAGTTCGGCTTCCACTTTTGGTGCCTTGAATACATCTAAGAAGAACGGCCGAGGAACCCAGACAGAATCTCAGAACGAGGAATTTCGTCATCCTTGTTCTGCTCGATGTCAGGAACGCTTTCAATTCAATAAAATGGGAAGTTCTTATGGAAGCATCTTTCAGGAAAAATATATCGGCGTATCTTCGCAAGATCGTCTCGTACTATCTGCACCGCAGAAGCGTTATACTGTAGGGAGAAAAACGTCTGATCACTGCAGGGATTCCTCAGGGCTCAACTCTAGAACCCAAGCTCTGGAATATGCCGTGTGACGGTGTTCTCGATCTAGAATTACTTACCTAGAGACTGTAGCATACACCGACCATCTGACCTCCGTTGGAAGGAAGGTACTTTACATAAGGTGATTAATGAGGTTTTGGATGAATGAATGAATGCACGACTGGATGATTCGTAAGCATCTAAAAATCATGCTACATAAGACTGAAGCACTGTATTTAACAGGCAGAAACAAAACCAGATGGATCGGCTTAGTGCTGACCGAATACCGAATCGATATCGGTGAAAAAGCGAAGTACCTCGGCTACATGCTCGTCACAGTAGTGAATAGCAAAGCGCATACTGCCTATGTTCCTTTCAAGTACAAAAAATCCCTTTGAACCTCGTGTGTCTCATGCTTCGGGTAAATGGAGCTTCAGGCGAGAAGCGACGACTTTTGACCTTGATCACGCAGTCGATCGCAATACATGCCTCAGGATAAGCCGCGCGTACCGGACAGACTGGGGCTCTTCTGGTCCTAGCTAACTTACTGCCTTGGAACCTCCTGGGCAAGAGAAGAAGTGTGAGGTATCTGGAAAAGGAGACGTGGACTCATGGAGGTGAGACGTGCAACAATTGACGCATGGCAAGTCTAATGGAACTTGAGGCTATACCCTAGGAGATCACCAAGAGAGCTTGGACTAAATCCCTCATACCAGATATCAGGCGGTAACTTAATTTAGCAAGAGAGTTGTCGTACTACGTGACGCAAGTGCCGACCGAACATGAGCAGTTCCAGCGCTTTATGCTCAGGATAGGCAAGTCCGATTCGGAGATGTGGACAACGTGACACAGACAATGTTGCACTGTCCTGGGTGAAGCCCGAATACTATGATTGGTTCCCCTGGAAACAGTCTTATGGAGATTGTAGGGTAAATGATGACGTAGAACAAAATGTCTGGCTCAAAGCCATTATGCTTACGCAACTTCGGAAGGAAGAACATAGGCGACACAGATCTGGACGGTCTGTTACTCTAGAGACCGGCCGAGAAATAGAATTTTCGTTTAGGAAGAGTAACACGGTGAAAGACAGGGCCGTAGTGACCACACCCCATGGAGCAGACTCTCGGTACATCCTCTCACTAGGTGTCATACTAGACAACGGAGAAGAGTAAGAAGCTACTCATCTCATACACTAGGGTATCGAGGTGGTGTCTTACCGGTTACCCAATCTATATAGAGGTCAAGGGGACGCGTAGTAGGTAGGGTAAGTGGGTAGGTAGTCTGAGCTTTTTAACTTGCCCAGGCGTTACTATTTTACCGAACTGTTTCTTGAATAACTTTTTCCAAAAACGCCACGGTTAAAAAAGTTGGCACTAAAATGGTTGAATCAGGCCTGGCTGAAAGAGTCTCGAAGTACAGCCATTTTTAGAAAAAAAGCGGAATATTGAAGACGCAAGAGAAGGCTCTCGAGCGACGTGGGGCATTTCATATACATATATATATACATTTATTTTTCGTCTTGTTCATAAGACTCTTATTTACGTATGTAGCAGTAATTTCAATTACATAAATGCTCCAGTATATCATTACGCATCCTGCGAAGCATAGGGGGCTTGGAACTGTCGATGACTGCCAGGGAGGCGGGGAGTTGCAAGCAGTCTAACAAAACCAAACGTAGGTGGCTTTAAATGGCATCTCAAATTTACAGTCAGTAACTTCGTTTGGCCGAGATAATTAAAACATGGGGTTGAAATAAATCCAAAGAGCGGAATGACCGCACAATACTACCGACATTGGCTGATGCTTCCTCAACGAAATAGGAGATAAATTTATTCGAATAACTAAATCAATAATGAAATTCCAAGCTCTCGAAACTCAAATGAAGTTTGTAGTAGAAATGTTTTGTAAAAGTGATTCGGGATATTCGACGAAGGTTTCAACTCATCTTCTCACTCAGGTCGGTGGAAAAAGAATCTTATTTTATGCCTATACCATCGTTAAGTTGAAAAATAGCGTAGAAAGGGGCCGTAAAATTACATCAGCTCGGTAATATTACAAATTGAAGATAACCGACGGTCGGCTATACGAAATTAACACCTTGTACGAATTTCGGGTACATTAAGTAAATTCAAGATTGATTCGAAGTACTTGAAGCAGGGTGAAATACACAAATTACCGTTTTTTAGAATTTATTTTAGAAATTCATATGCAAAAACTGAGTCTTCCTTTTAAAACTTTTGAACATTTGGGAGCAAAAGACCTGTAATTTTCTTCACAAATGTACTATTTTTGAAAAGAATTGTAGAGTAATTGCTCTGGTTTTGTGTAAGTTAGAACGATATTTACGTTTTCACTGATTACAGTACAATACAAAGTTATTTTTTGACGGATTTGCAAATACTACGCCGCTAAGTCTCATAAAAGTAATGATGAAAAATATTTCCATTGCCGGAGACATATTGTCCTAAAATTATTTGTTATTAATTATGTAAATGTACACAGATATTTATTCTACTCACATTTACTATTCCAATCAATAATAAATTAATTTTAATGTAATTTTTTCCACAGAGTGCCTGTTTTACAAGGCTCACAAAACTCACGTAGTTGAAATCAATATACTACTTACAAGTTGTCCAATGACGTCATAATACATTCAAAAAATATACACCTGGGCTGAGATAAAATACACAAAAAAAACATCGTATGTAGTCATTCACTGAACATACAAGATAATTTCCAGAACAGGTTGAGAAATAATTTTTGGTCTGAGAAGAAATGTCATTGTAAATAGTTCTTTCACGTATTTTAAAGGCAATAAACATAACGTAAAACGAGTACAGACAAAATAGATAACTGCTGCTGACTGATGTAGGCCCCGTTCGGCGTTTATTGTAATGTTTTTCACTTTTTAACTAGCTTGATCAACTACTTCTTAATGATAAAAAGGTTGGTTGTACTTTAGTTTGGTTAAATATTTTTCTTAGAGCCCATGGAATTGAATTGTAAAGTAGATGAAATTTCTGTGTACGCTCAGATTCACTCTGTATAATGCGGAAATTCAGCAGGCTTTGGGTACTATGATTTTGGGGACAATCACGACAAGCATCTTGTATAAATATTTCCATGACCCAGATAGTAAAAACGTAAGGTAGTTATAACATATTGGGTTAATATGTGGGTCAATTGAAATATCTGTGGACACCCTAAAAAACACCCTATAAAGGTCCTAGCTGTATCCCCATTGCAAAAGAGGAGTTAAACACGTATGGTAAGTGTGTCGCAAACTTTCAGCTCTAAGTTATATATAGGAGTAGTATTAAATTAATAACCCTATGATTCTACGAACCCACATGTTTTGTGGGCTCAAAATGTTTAATTTCCTTAAATAACTTATAGCGTTATGTCATGTACAGCAACAAACGCTAGTACAGTCCAACTACAGCGATCGGTTGGAATCTGAGTGCCTTGAGAACTAACGTGAGTCAACGAAGCTCCTGGACTCTAAGGTGCATTATCACTTAAAGCAAAGCCTGAGCATTCAGGCACCATAGTCATTTACATCGACCTTGTAGAACAGGGTCGTGCTTGTCTCGTGAAATCATGTCAGGTTTTCTGTTTAAATTCGTTAGTAAAATTAATTAAAAAGCTGGTTGGCTAGCTTTAATGTAATCATTAGTTCTAACAGTCGTCTATTGCAATCCTTCGAAAAGATCGTTTAATCAAGGTCAAATATTCTTAGCTTAAACTGAATATAAAGAAGCTTGACGTTAGATTAATTAAACAAGTCAACACTCATGAAAGTAGGAAAGTTCTCACAGCAGTTCCCGAACAACGTAAACACGCATCAGCAGCTTTCCAGTGACGCGTTTGTAGCACAGAAGAAGAAGAAGAAGAAGAAGTGCTTTGGAACAGGTTAACTAGTGCATTAGTTGCAATGTTTGCCGTGGGCGAGTTTGCCCAACCCCTAGGATACAAAAAGAGGAGAAAAGACGGCTAGACTTAAGAGGACAAAAGCAGCTTTCAGATTAAATGGATCCTCCAACGACAATGGCAACCTGTTATTATGAGTGCCTCCCCCGAACTCTCTCGATAAGGAGTAGGTGAATATGAATGATTTTCTGAAACGCTCACAGTTACTAACACGTCATATGTATTTTTAAAATACACAAATGTATGAAATTGATTGAAAAGATGAATACGAAATGCACACTCAGTTCACGTGGTTTTATCTGAACTAGCAGTCGTTTGATTTTATATGTAAACTTTTTCGTATGTTAATTTGTTCCTGGTTTCTCAAACTTTAAATTTTTTCATGATTAAGTAAAGATGTAATTTTACTCTCACTGCTATATTGAAGACACTTGGTTCTTGGATTCGGTAATACAGCACGTCTACATATAAATCCAATTGAGCCAAAATTACCATGGATGGAATTTATTGCTCACAACGTGTGTACGTGCGTGTGTGTTTTAGTTTACTTGCAATTTACACATACTTGTGTGTTTTGAAGTTTGCTCATTGTTTAAGCTAATTATAATTAGAATGAAGAACCTGCAGAGGCGCAAACGACGCGTGGACGTACTCTTTATGAAAAACAGCCACTTTCGAAGTAGATTTGCAGCAATGTTCGAACTTATTAAAAAAGCCCTGTATGTCGAAGCCAGGAAAACAAGGACTGATTTTCTCTTTTTCTCAAACGACAATGGAATGAAGCACAAAAAAATTTGCACAATGAAGAGAGTATATGTATAATATATGCCTAATCATTGCATAATTTGAAAAATTTACATATGTATAGAAGCAATAATTCATTTGATATTTGTACAGCTGTTGTATAGCGTTGCAATTTTCCTTAATGCTATACTATGGTACACTAGTGGCTTCGTGTTTGGGTAACGTAGAATCAACAGTTGCTTCTGATCTTCGCTTGCGAATCTTTTCTTTTGCAACTAAGACATGATCGACCGTATACTACCTACGTTTACGTTTTTTCCGTTTTTTGTCCGTTTTTCAATCCCATGCTACTTGCAGAACGGGGGGGGTTATTTCTTATTCTCGACTTCGTTGAACAAAAAGTTCTGCAAGCGAGCCGTGTATTGACGATAAATCACGAGACAGCGCTTATAAGTAAAGCGCACCCGGCATAGAAATTATGAGCTCAGAACCTTTACCGCCTTTATTCCTGCCGAAGATTTAATAAAAAATACGTTATTCGCAATATCTAACATTTTAGAAAGGCTATGGTATGGGGTATAGCCCTACCCCAACGGCCTAATCAACAATGCTTTCAAATATTATTCTGAAAATTATTAAAACCATATGCGTACCTGAATCATGCCGATATCAGTTGATAAATTCAGGCTTGTGCATTACTTTAGCAGGCGTTTTGTTACATATATCAAAATAGCAATCGAGACGGATTTTCACTGGACAAACTAATCGGAACATGTATTGGAAAAAGAATATAAAAAGTAGAATAAAGTAAAGATTTGTGTGTCGTAACCCTAAGAAAACGTCGTCCAATGTATTTTTATCATCGTCTATGTGAGTCCCTTGTGTGCATTTCTCGTATAGCGACAAAACTAAAAGGTTTCACAGGGTTACTCCGATTTTATCGTATACAGGGAAACTAAAAGTGCTTCTCGTACGATCTTCAGTTGAAGGAAAAGTATCTACACAAATCTAGAGGCACAATCTAGAAAGCAATTTTGAAGGACTCATCCAAATAGAGCGATGAAATCGGGGAAACGTGGAACACGAGTAGGACGACTTGGAAACATACTACGCAATCAAACCAAGTCACACACAACTTTTCCCCTCGGGTTTGCACCGGATTCTGCTAGCGTTTCGAGACACTTCAGCTGGTAGTCGTTTGAATCTATACTTGCTTGCTTTCGGCGGAACGCACCGCCGGAGAGTGGAAAGCCATCGGCCACTTGCCGATGGGAGAGAAAAAAGGACCTAAAGCGAGACAAGAAAAAACCCGCCCATGGAGGAGGAAGAAGGCAAGACCAGAACAGTCGAAAGGATGCTATCCGTTTTTTAACTGAGCAAACTTAGTAAATGTAGCTTTTAACACGTTTGAAGCGAAATGGATAAATAAAAGTGTGGATGCTCGAAATACATATGCATATCAGTGTCTTTATTTTCGAATAGGGTCTTAAATATTAAAAAATATCTGATATTTTTTGGTAATGTCTTATCTAGTACAAATGTTCTAGCAAAGCATTTTTTAACATTCTTTTATTGTTTAGTGCGCAGATTTACAAAATAATGCACCTAATTCATTGCCGCCTAGATGCGGATTGCATCTCTTTCTAGAATTAAGATTTTTTGGTTGACACGAATGATGACGCTTTCAGTTTTGACATCCCCTCGCCTTTCGGTAGGGGACGAATAGTTCTATTTTTCTCCTCTCCTCTCCATAGAAATTGCTTTGTTGATATACGATGTAAACCTACATTAATTATAAACTGCAAATAAAAACTTCTTACTGCCACTTTTATGAACGACATTTAAACAACCCTAAATTAGAGTTGTGTGAGAAACTTAAATGGGCAGAAGAACGTGGTGGAATAATAAATTCGTCTTTCGATTAGCTCAGACAACATCGTACGTTTTCATTGTTTAAAGTGATGGGTTACTGGTAATAGTTGGCATATGCGTGGAATGAACACATAAGCTAATTCAAACTGATTGTTAGATTTAAATGTACTAAATAGTATATGCTTACCACTACGACAATGAATGATACATGGCATATCGTTGAGTGAGCCTCATAAATCAGCTGCTACGAGTAGTCATATATAAAACATTAATATTTTTAGAAGCATAGTGCGTGTGGTTTTTGTGAGCTGCAGTTGAAAATAACGTAATTCAAAAATACTCGGTGGAACTCTTAGAAGTTATTTATCTGTAAATGGAGACACACAAATGCTTAATCCAACTCTATACGTGCCATTCCATAGATTTGCTTGTGCCACGAAGAAATCAATGTACGTTACAAATTACATAAGTTAACCTTGTGTAGGTGCAAGTTACTTACAGAGTATCGTCCATATTGAGAACGAAAATTCTACACAATCGCGAATATTCTATTATCGGTTGCCCTCACGACAAGTGACATTCTAGCCATCAAATAATCGCAAATAAAAGAGAAGCGCAAAAAAAATTTTTCAGAAACCTTTGCGAACTCCAGCTTCTATCTATCGAGTCAGGAATACGAGCATATAAGCAGTATAATAAGCTTAGTGTTTAATAAAACCAATGCGAAAGTATCCGTCGCTCATCAAAGCAATCAGGGTTATAATACAAGTGTGACCCTGTGTTAATTATCACACGAATTGCGAGTTGCCATGTATACATGAAGAGTGTATGAAATGGCTGGAAGAATAACACACATGCATAAAGTCAGAGGTGGTTACCATGTTTCGCAGTCTATGATATTGTAGAGTTGATCTATAGAGGATTCATTTGGACTATAATTCGTCTCAGTTAAAACCATTTAATAACGTTAGGTCTGAATCAATTTATAAGTAAAAAGATACATACGGGTGAGTAAAGGATACCCACTCCTTTTTCTTTTAAAATAGTATTGAGAGAAATTGCTCCGGACAGTCATTAATTCGCGCTGCTTACTGAAAACCTAACTCGAGAATTTTAACGTTGTAACAAACCTCAGCCTGTAAACTACCAGAGCTCCAGAAACGAATAAGCTGCAAGAACATTTCCACGTTTTTACTATTTTAGCAATTTGTTAAACATCATGAAGTGAATTTACAGTCACGGGCAACACTCACTGGGTATTTCACGTCTTCCGTTAGCATTATTGACAGCAAAATTTCATCATATCGAAGAATGTTGTTACACATTACAAATAACAATGTATTTCCTCAATACTTCGAAAGAAATTCGCCAATACTTTTACGTATATAGCTCATACAAAATTAAGACTCAAACTTTTCGCGTACACCTACATTTACAGGTACTAAGTACACTTTTCATCCTTCAGTGCAATTTATATACAAACATGGTGTGCCAACACATGTACAAGCAGAGACAAGGTTATTCAGTTAAGACACATACCTTATACCCTTCTAACAAGTGAACGTAGATAGCATATATAAATAGGACTGCGCCGAAGGGAACGGCCATAGAGGCGCCATGCGCACTATCGCTTGCAATTACAGATATCCTCACGATATAACGAAAAATTGGTTTCATAGGCGCCTACGCTCATTTTCGTTCCTTTTTTTGCCCTTTGACCAAGATTAAGACCTTTATTAGCTATTAGTTGGAGTGAAGCTCGATTGAAAAAATGTTTGTATGGGATTTAAAACACGTTGAAGGCCCAGGTTTAAATACGACCAAAGCACTTCGGCTTTTGACACGCTCAGGACATATGTTCCAAATGACGTTTTTGTGTCACTCTTTCGATTTGTTTCCCGATTGCTACTTCCAGGTTTCCTTCTCGGGACCGTCCTCTTACTCTTCTGTACTTCAAATCCACTTTCTCTTTGCATGAATACTTGAAAAAATTAAGGAAAGGGTGATAAGATTATTACAACGTGGCTTTTTTGGCATTCGTTTTTTTAGCCAGCTCACTTTCCTCGCTTCGTTTCGCTCGTATGCCTTTTTCTCGCTCATGTCTACACGCTCTCAAGGAGTTCCTAAATGGCTTTAGCGGCAACAAAATCAACCTCTTGATCAGACATTGCCTCTCGATAAAGTATATACCAACCCCTATCCAATTGGTCCTTAAGTGGACAAGTATGCAAAAAATAGCAAGTTGAGCAAATATCTTCTATATATGCGTGCTGCTGTTTCTTCAGCACAATCGCAAATAGTTCAGTGGCAAGACTCTCAGAGGTAAGATTGACAACAGCACGTACGTCTCGCATTAGGTTCGTTCTATCTGTCCAACCACAGCTATACTCATAGTTGGCTCCGGGTGCAAGACACAGTTCAACAGCTTAACAAATGTGATGGCGTAGTCACTAAGTAGGAGAGACCTGGCATAGTAATGCGTACAATAGAGGTTTCGGTAGAGCTGCGCACTTCTAATATTTCTAGCCAGTGAAAAGCGGACGAAGAACCGAAACCCATAAAAGACGCAGTTACATCATCGTCATACCCAAAAAGTTAACACGAACTGTACACAAATTGGTATGAACTTCTTGTTAGTTAAGTCTGCTCATTCAAGCAACTACCAAAGATTAAGAAAAATAGAGGACCACAGCGTCTACAAGTAGATCTTGTGAAAAACTGTTACCAAAATAATATATAAATAATAAATGTATCCGTGTCATTCGTTTTCCTTTTTAGTGAGATTTTCGACAGCACTCGGGTTAAGACGTAAGAGTAGTAGTTGTTCCCCTTCGTTTTGAAGACGAAGCTTGGACATTTAAATGTATATGCAATAGTTGAATAAAGTCATAACAACTATTCGATTGTATTTGTAAAAGTCTTGCTTTATCTTGTTAGCTAGATACGATAAAAAGGTGCAAGTAATTCTGCCTATAGCTCGTTGAGCTAACTTAATTTTAAATATTCACCTAAATTATTATTACATTATTTAATTATTAGTAAAGATTCACCTGTTGCTATCACTACGAGTTAAAAAGCTTGGACTGTAAATGTAAAAACATAGTGCCTATTTACAACTGAGACGATCGTTTGAACGTCAGATATGACTCACACTCAGCTGTCCAGAGTTTGCTACCCTTATACTATGTTCTCGCCGACATAAGAGTAAGATAAATGACAAAAAGAAGAACAAATGCCATAAGACAACTGGTTCTACTGTAGCTTTTGCTGGGTTGTTCCTACTATCGGTTTTTCGACAACTCGCGCTGGCCGACCGTTACCGACACACGGTAATGGCTAAGCCGCACTATTCTTACCCTGTTACCTCCAATTCGTTCCTTTTATGTACTGCTTTTATTTTACAGGGGTCCTGTACATATCTTGCGTGCTTGCTGTGATACTGGCAATAGTGGCAACTCTGGTGCCGTGTTCGGGAAATTTAGGATAGTGTTTATTCTATTTTCCATCATTGAACTATGTCGATCGTTGCCTTTAGAGGTATAGCGCCCCTTCTACCTCTCCATTCCATAGGTCGGTGATGTTTATCCACCACGCTGAGGTGTGCTTTCCTTGCTCTGAGTTCCTATCAATTTTTTAACGCTGCTTATTTCAGCAAGTGTTCAACCTCAAGCTCCACAAGAAGTTATCGTGCTCCACCGCCGACGTGCTAATTGATAAATATCTGTTTCAAGGGGTCGAAAAGGTGCCATTTAATGTGGTACGACCGAAGCTGATCTGTTGATGAGATTTTCAACAGAGCGGTGTTGGTTTAATAAAAGTTCACAATATAAGCTTAAGATTGCGTAAAAGTGCGCATCAATTTCTCCGCGCGTGCATTAAGGAACCAGAGTAAATAAATAACAATACATATTTACATGAAATCTGGTATTCACTTAGCAACGTACGATCTCGCCAGACTGAAGAGGTGAAATGTAGGGAAACTTACTCGAGTCGCGTTATTCTAAGGTTTACCCTAGCGAATATGAGCGTTTCCTCAGCCCAACGTGACTGTAGCGGAGATGGGCGTTTTCGCAGCCCACTGATTTTTAACCATTTGATGCTGATTCATTTGCACGTATCTAGTGACGCTTAGACCCTAGAGTGCCGCCTATATAAAGTTTGTATAAAGTAGCAACCAACTGATTCAAACAGGCCCCTGGGTTACTATCTATCATCTATTATAGCATGTGTGACGTCTGTCCCGTACGATATCTTATACAATAAAATCACGCGGATTGTATAGATAATTGCTTCAATCTTCTAAGTTGCCACTAGGCTCATTATATGCATGATGTGCATAATCTTTCGAAGGCCTCCACTTTGATAAACTACACGTTCGGCTAGTAACTGTAAAAATAACATTGATAGAGGCGACAAGGAAGGTGAGAAGGCACGCGAAGTAGTAAAGATACAATGAGGAAATTAGCTGGCTGCTATGTAGTAGTAGCTGTAGCGACCGTGTCTACCAGTTCCATCTGTAGTGTACCTGTAAGTGCCAGCAGTCGTTGCGGATTCATAAGATGGAGGACTGAAGCGACGTTTCTACAATTAAGACAAATCCGCTATCTTTGTTCTCGGTTTCCCTTCTAGTGTTGACTCTATTCACCGTTGTTCTGTTTTCCTCATCGCGTCGGCGGAAAAGTTTCCGAACAGAACTCGTTTACGTAAAAGAAGCCTTGAAGAAACATAGACACGACAGAAGCGGCGTAAATATCGATGTACAATTAACGTCACATCTGTGTCCTCATGCTTAGTCCTCGAATATTAGCGCTCAAACCCCACTAAACTATTTCTTTTCATTACGTCTACATCGCCAGCTAATATCGCTGAGCAAACGGAACTCAAAGTATTGAAAAGGCGTGAGAAGGGAAAGTAGCACATACGCACAAAAGTGTCCTCAATGGTCCTTTCGAAAAAACTAGAAGTACAACTTTACTCTCTGTTGAGAATATTCCAATAGTCTTGAGAAAATACTAGTGCATTTAATTAAATACCACGAAAAAATTTAAATGTGTGTCGAGGCGAATACCGTATATAATTAAATGTTTGTAATTCGTATGGTATATGTCATACCGCTATTAGATACACAGACATACGGGGTGTACATAATGTATGGGAAACTCCGTTTGAATTCAGCGTGGCCTCCTTGAATAAAGCTTAGTTAACTTGTTCAGCTCAAATTTCTTGTAAAGGAGTTCAACCAATGGCCCCTTGTTGTTGCTACCGCGTTTTGTCCTCATGCTTCCTATCTATTGAACTGAAAGGCGCATAAAAATGTTCACCGTGCATACAGATACAATTAACTTTGTGTGAATTATTTTCTGCATATTATTCGGCGAACAGGGCATTGCCCATTATACTGCAAACTTCGATCGAGCTAAAATCTGTCTTTAAAACATGGAACACGTTTTAACCATGTACTAACCGTAAGTCTGCTTTTTCGTGAGGTGTATGTCCGCTTCAGTATTAATAACATGAATAACTGGGTAGTAAACCATAATTAAACAAATTTTCTTATTTATATATTTGTTACTGCAAGGCAATAACACCACAGAAATGCCGGATTATATTACAGATCTACCCTGGACAGCAAGGCCCCTATTATAATCTGCTTTTTCACTTCTAGACAGCTTATGTGCCACCTCTTCGGGGTTTAAATCTGAGTTGAAATATTCACTTCTGCTCTCCTCAAATATTCATTTGTATATCCTGTGACTATATTTCCACTTCGTCATTGACCACAATAAAACAAACTTTCTGCTTGCGATACGGTTACCCATTTTTCTCTTAGTCGCAGACTTTAAATTCGTGACGAGGTCATCTCAGCCATGCTTTACACAAACCTGGCAGCTCAAATGTGTTTGATGAAGAGCAATTTTTTTCGTATATGTGATGAAACGATGTCCCTAGGGCGGGGCTTCTGCCGACTGCCCTTTACAACTGTAGCCACCTAGTTGCTCTAGAAAAAAACATCATCTACGACGTACGCAAGCAGGTTGAAAAGGCTAAGAACTTTAAAATGAACCACAATCGAAGAACGCGCAGTGTTTCCAGCCTTCTCGCTCCTTCTCACCGCCTTAGGTGTACTCTGATAACTACCACTTCTCTAGTAGCTTACGGCGGAGCAATGGCTTTAATGGGTTCACGTGTAGGCTGGTATCGAGGCAAGCGTTGCGCTTGTGCGTACGTTGTAGGGCTTACTTGAATTCACTTTATAACTGATACTAGAAATAAGGGGACTTGGACTCAAAAAAGAAAAGGTCAACCAAGTAAAGGGTCCCGCTGGGAATTGCAAAAGGTAAAAAGAACAAATCGGCAAGTAATCGCTCGGTCTACCGATTGTTTTGTGAAACTAAGCTAAAGGATAAACGAAGAAACGGAGGCAAACTTAATCTTGCAAGATGGATTGAATGAAATGGTTAATGTGTTGTTCGGATAAGAGGGGTGATTTGTAGGTTTAAAAAGAAGCGGCTGCCTTAGGAAAATTTATTGTAACCAGCGGAGGTAAATATTCGCGAGTGTGGCCGTTGACGGTCTTCAAATACGACGCATTAAGACTTATTTCTAATCTAGGGAAGTCTAAGAAGCTTTAAAAAGTAAACAATAGCGGTAGCACCAGTAATGACAAGAACCGCGTGATATCTACCTTGTAGGCAGTCAATTAGATCATCGAGGTTGCCATCTATTGCCGATAATCTTCTAATTTTTTTAACTATTCTGCGACATGTGACCTACGATAATTGAAGAACTTTAGACGCTTCCGTATAACAACCGAAAAAGGTGTATCCAGGTAAATATCTTACTTACCTAGACCACCAGCATTAGTATGGCCGAAGGCACCCCACAAAACTAGTTCTTGCCTTCTTTATATAGAAACCACTTTGTTTATCGCAACAACATTCTAGTTTTACGGTCTATATAATCAAAAATCGTAGAGGTTTTTTTTTTAAATAAGCTTGATCTGAAACTACGATAAGAAACTATAATCTGAAAAGTTACTACGTACGATTTTTCTTCCTTGTGCTAAGCCCAAAAAGGCAACTTATGCTTCGCCAAGGACCTAACAAGCGCGTTGAGCCCTAAGTGAAATAGTAGATGAACCACAAGGCGTTGCTGCAATATGTTATATCATAAGAGGAAAGATATCTTGCATTGGGCTCCATTGCTCGCATCTGTTTATGCCACAGACGATAAAACAGATGCCGCCGTCTCCTTAAATATGATGACGAGAAATTCGGGTTGTAGAGACAAAGAAATCTACGATAAGACGCGATTTGAGGTTACCGCTAAGCACGCTGCTGCACATACTTTATTGCTTTCAATTTCTCTTTTTGTTTGTAACCATTACCTTGAACTTCAGCCTTGAGCAGGCGACGTTATACAGACCGGGTTAAAACCGGTCTGCAAGCTAGAATCATTCATTTAAGCTTGCTAATCATTAGAATATTCTAGAGCATGCGGCGCACTACACCATACAACTACTTTGCCTTAGTGATAGCACTTAGCTCGTATTGTGTCATTTCAAGTACGCCCAAATTTGGAGGTTTTCGAACTAAACAGTGAAAAGAGGATGGATAGAAGAAAATCTACAAAGTACATATATATTTATTTTGTTTGAGAGTGCCACAGAAATACTTGCTAATAATGCTGTATGTTTCGTTTATATGTCAAAAGGAAAAAGTCTGGGAATCAGGTGGAAAAGTGGGGTGTAAATTAAAGAAAGAGAACTGCTTACCGTCTTTCAATGTAAAACCATCACACGAAAAATTTAGTAGCAGAAAATGTGAAAACAGCTATGTGATTTTATTTATTTGCAAAGCTTCACATTTTTAAGCCTTCATGTAATTTTGAATATTTAAAGGCACATGTAACCAGCACATAATAAGGCAATTTGGTTTTTTCATTTGTTTGTTCAGAAATGTTCTTGAAACGGAACATGTTAACGATGACATAAACGACGAATGTCGTTACAAGAAAATAGAGCCCCACCCGTATGGCGGCCGTGCATAACAAACATCTTTGCAGTGTCACGAATAATATAAATTTTAAACATAAACAATTAGCCGTCATGAGCCGTTTTCTTCAGTATAATATGAAGTGAAATGCGTTACTGCATAGTGTAATGCTACTGCCGAGCAAAGTTGCTTACAAGAAGCCGTTATCGATTTTTTCAACAACTGCGTCTAACGATTGAGCCGACGTGGATGTACCGGCTAATCAAATATTCCTCACCTTGAATTGATTAACTCGACCGCACAGCCTCAGCACACGTTTTTCGATGGTATAGCGGGCAACTAATTGTATAGACTGCCGCGAAAATGGATGTCGCGAGCTGTCAATTAGATATTATTTTGGTTGTCCCAATTGTGCGGTTTTGTATACATCCCTATTATGAGTCCATTAAGTCCTCCTCCCACTGGTACTCGCGAAATAAAATAAAAAAGGCTGACAATTAGTTTAAAGCTTTCCCCTTAGTTTGTATATATCAGTAACGATGACTGAAAATTACTGAATGTCTTTTTATTCTAAGAAATTCACGAAAGAGCCATTAATATCTAAAAATCTGAGATCTCTACAACTCGGCTATCATCCAGCGTTGCTCGCTAGTTATTTGCACCAAAGAGAATTCTTGCTAATGTTTGATCATACAACACTCACCAAGAATTATTTTTTAAATTCAAAATTGATAGCTGCTTCGGAATAAACTTTGATTCAAATATATCAATGTTTACTGCAAGTGTAATTTACGTGTATTATTTTGAATATTTGAAATTTGATATAAGCATTCGACGAATTTATAGAGCTAGTAGAAAGTAAACAGAGTGCCTGATACAAAGTGAATGGCTGTGATTTGCGAAGTAGACGATAAATGTCTTAAGTGGAAACTGCAGGTAGTAGCCAAAAAGCTCGTTTGAAGTGAGAATCCGAGAGAAAGTTATTTGACTCAATGCGGTGAGTCCGGATGGACCGCTCAGAAGTTTTCCTTCTTCGGAAAATGCCTTCTTTTATATCTGGTAATTGCTGTAAATGGTAGGGAAATAACAAATTCGATCTTAGGCATAGTGAATGAGGAGCCGGCTTTTAGGAGAATAATTTAGGCGAAGTATAGGAACATCTTGGACAGGAGGAAGGCCGCGCCGCGGAGATTACCAGTCGGCGGTTGCTGGCTGCTTATCCTGCTAGAACGTCTACCATGAGATGCTGCTGATGCTCCAACTTTGTCAATGAAGATTGAGCACTAAGTGGGAAGTAAGTACAGGTGGGGTGACTACTATTAGACCGTCTTCATCCACGGTGAAACATATATAAGAGCCAAGGGATCCAGTATAACACCTCCTAAAGGAGAGTTGAAGTAGGTCATTGGCGCTTGATCACGGCGCGTATGCTTTCGATAGGGTGTACTCGATCTCGGAAACTGGAAAATGTTCACTTTTGCCGTAGATAAGTTCTTGGTTAACACATACATAGTACTAAATAACTATATTAATAGCACTGAGAGTGTAAAATGAAAGCCTTCGAAAGCCAATCAATTTACTTCTACAGTACGCAAAGCAAAAGAAATAACGGGGCACCGACAATAATATGACAGAACACGGTATCATAAACTATTATAAGCTGCTATGAGCTAGCAATCTTAACCAGTCTGCAAGCACAATTGCTGCAAGTATATATACTTTTTGTGTACAAAAAATTGACGGCTTGAGCCTATGGAAACTTGAAGCCTATCTTATTGCCTCCTCATTTATAAGAAATTAATAAGCTCTCAGCTTGATAAGAAGCACAGACATGCCTAATTATTAATTTTACTTCAATGCTCCTTTTTGATTTTGCAACTTCCTGTAGTTCGCAGACTTATGATATACCTATACGATCCAAGCTTATTCATTTAAATTGAATTTAAATGAATAAGCTTGGTCTCAAAAATATAGCTGCGTAAATCCCAGCTTTCGTGTTGGCACGGAAAATTGCAGTAGTCTTAAATCTGTAGATCCTTTTGCCAACTCACCAGTTATATTGTGGATATTCCTGCAGCATTCGACAGGTTCAGGTATGTCGATATCTATTTTTGTCAAAGTAAAATTATGTATTGGAACATGAGAAATACGTATGCATTTAAACACTTGACTTAGATTTTTTACAGTCATAGAACTGACGAAGAAGCAAAGTGCTATTACTTATTTAGATATGTTATTCCGTTTACCTAGACTACTTCAATTAAGTATATCATATTTGCAAACAATAGACATAACACATATAATGTACCCTGCAAAATACGACACACGACGTTGAGCGGGTTGACTAAATTTTCAGATTACCACATAAGTAGTTTGAATGAAGGTGGACAAGCTATTGTAAATCATCCAATGTTTTTGAAATCCGTAAGATCTGTTGTATAACTTTATTAGCTCATTAGTAAGCAATCTACAGAGACCATTTCAATATCCTTGTTCATCTCTAAATCTTTTTTATTTTGCGTCACGCGCTCTTAAGATGTTCTTGAACTGTAAGCTTTTGATAGCTTTATCGTGTAAACTAAATGCTATCAGACGAGACAAACGTGGTTTGACCTTTACAAATTATTGGAGATTGTAGCACTTTAGTCGCATAAGCCAGTGCACGACTGCATTAAGATATTTGAAGTGACAATAAACATGCAAATTTTTTACGGCAAGTATGTAGGTGGTATTGATCATGTGTATAAATGTAAGAGGAACGATGATTCACTTACTACATTTGGTTAATTAGATTATATTGCGGGAAGCACAATATGACAGTGGTTTAAAAAATACATTTATTGGAATTTATAAACTAATATATGATAACTATATTAGGAATTATATGTTGTTGTTTTTGCTATATTCGTTATTTTAAAATTATCCCTAGTATAATATTTTAGTCAGAAACACAAATTTGTTAGCATAGGCTATGTAAACTCTATTAAATCAAGTGAATAGTCAACTATATTATGTTTGTTTACTATTCATATGACAAAAGTGTCACTGATTACCGAAACATGTGCAAATATAGTGGCTTCGCTTTTAAGGGTTTTGTGTGTATGTGTACGCGCGTGTGTATGTGCGGGGGTATGTATTGCGTGTGTATGCGGGCATGTGTGCGCGTATATGTGTATGTTAATTGAAACTTGAAGAACTAGCCATTTGACAGTGTTAAAGTGCCTTAACTGCGATTTCATCGACTTATTAGGCAACCGTTTCCAAATACTTAATCTATAAAATTAAAATATAAAAATAAGTACGTATTTAGTTAACGTCGAAAATACAAGCTGGGGTTTAATTGATTATCAGTAATATTTGATATAATCAATGGTACTACTTTATCTCGAAGGCAAATATAACTTGAGAACATTGAGCCTTTTGCATACGTTTCATTAAATGGTAGAATGAATTTCAAAGTGCCGTATCACCCTTATAATAAACATACGTGTTTGCTTCTCAAGTCCGCGGATACCTATGCGTTTGTGCCTTTAGTATTTATGATCGACTTTAAGTTACGATTACATTAGTGTTACTTAGTAATAGGTCTGTCCAGAGATTTAAAAGTTATACAATTAGACTTTTTATATTTAGCTATGCGATTTTAGCTAATGTAGTATACTGATGTATGTCTGCCGTTTGTTGTCTGGCCTCCAAGATACAGAACGTTTTTCTGCTTCCTTTTTAGTTCAGTCGAATTAGTATTCATAAAAACAATGTCAACATCGTTTATTAATGGCATGTTGTTACCTATTGATTGGATACGCTATACACTTGTAATTAGTATTTTTATACCATATTAATTTGCGATAATTCGGTGTCCCCCACCTTTATTGATTGCCGTCTGTGCAAAAGGTAAAAGCGAAGCAAGTCCACCGTAGCGGCGACAACTAAGGCATTTCAACGTATCCAAGAAAGACGAATGTTTCAGGCGAATAAAGGTTGCAGCCACATCAAGAAATACCACAAGTGATAAATTCTAAAAGATTAATTTTCTTCTCCTATAAGTAGATTTACCAACTTTCTATATTAGAAAAATTACTCAAAAGCCCAAGCTGGCTTGATTTCCCAAAGGCGTCGGTCAACCAATAAAACAGAAAACTGAATAGTTGCTGGAGATTTTCAATGATTCATCAAAGAACTCTAACACTGCTCATATTATTCAAGTTTACAACACAAACGCTGAATCTGTCTCTAAATTGGTACGTGTTGTTTGTTTCCACTACTACCCATATACTGTCTTTTTAACCCAAATCACACAATACATTCAACGGGGGTCCCAGTGATAAAAGAATTCCGTTAAGACACTTTGCGATTTTTAAATACATGGCGCCCAGTAATTTCATAATCGACCCCGTCTTCTTTAAAACGTATTTTCGTGGTAATTATCATTGGATTTCTTAGTACACTCCGTCCATTGGTCATGTTTTTCTTGTCCCTGAACTTGCGCCTTGCTTGTACAGTTGAAGTCAGGCTAGGTTGAGTTCCAGACACGCTCGAGCGCGCAAAAGACCACGTCTTTACAGCAGCGGCTATGATTTCGTGAGCATTTTGTCGATGTGGATGAGATGCCTTTACAAATTACTCCAAGCGATGCTTCATCCAAGCTTTACGCTTTCTGTTGCTTCGACCTCCCTCTGTATTAATAGACACGTGATTGAAGCCGAAGTTTGATTCCGGCTTTGAAAATGGTCACTTTTTATAGATCTCTAGGCAGGAAAAAAGAGAACCGTTTTTGAACAGCAAACATACAAACTACGTTGTTCCGCTAATGAATTTCTCCTCACTTTTTGACATCACAGCTGAAAACATACATTTAATATTTCTTAAAAACATTTTACACATGTTTGTGACACTTTCTTTTCCTCGTTCATTTTTGCGTCGGTTTTTCTAATTAAGTTTTTTGTATTACTTGTGCCCGTTCTCGAACAGCTGTAATGTCATTTATTTCAACCCCGATTGTTGTAATCTCATTTGTTCTAACTTCAAAAATATTATATGTACTGCTTTAATGATTTCTGCATCTGCTCCTCTATCGTCTCTCTTAACCTATTCATCTCAGACGTTACTTTTTTATACTTCTCATTTTTCTTACTCAGGTGTATCCTGAACGATAGGAATCCTCAACGTAACACCATGCTTATTCGATAAAATTACCATAAATATAATCTAATAAGATAATAAAATTATAAAATATCTTATTCTATCTATATAAATTATTATTATTATTTTCCCTCAGTTATTAAATTTAAATTTAACATATTATAAAACTCACTATAAATAAAAATAAATTCTAAAAAAATCTAATCAATAAAGTAACACAAAAATTAAAATTAAAATTATTAATTCTTTTATCATTTTATATATTTATCTA